>MU227195.1:883392-907380 GCA_018584345.1 Thuja plicata | reverse complement strand
CCGAGACCTTTCTAGCGGTATATGATAGTCCATATTTGGCCCAAAAATGAAGCCCCCAGCCATTAAAATGGTCTCCCAGGTCTGTAACTGTAATATTTGAATTGTCAATATAGTCGAAACTATATGAGAACATATTTTTAATTTTGATTCTTCACTTGGTCTCTCACTCGCTAGCATTTTATGCTAGGTCACCTGACCTGCATGACTGTGCGAGTGGTCGCTCACTCGCTAGCATTTTATGCTAGGTCACCTAACCTGTGCGACTGTGCGACTGACTGTTGGTCGCTCACTCGCTGTCATTTTTGGGCATCTTCACGAACCAGTGCGACTGCGCGACGAGCTAAGTCGCGCAGTCGCGAGCTAAATCCTCGATCTCCTTCCTCCAGCGTGACTGAGCGACGAGCTGTCTTTCTCCTCTGCGACCGCGTGACATTATCTACAAAATTTTGGCGTCATTCCTCTAGGCACGCTTCCTGAGGTGCAATCTGAGCTCACGTGCAGAGAGCTTCCTCTCTTCATCTTCAAACTACAATGTTTGTGTTTTTGCATATATACATTTCAAAATCCTTCTGTGGGAACAATGTGGGATATCTCATTTCATGGTTTATAAGCAATTTTTGGATTTTGCACTAAAACACTGTGTATGGCCTATGCAATTCGACCCCCAGCCCCTAGGAGCTCTCCAAGAGCCTCTGGGCTTCTTATTTACACTGAGGGTTAGTGTTTTAGGTTATAAATATAAAAAAGGCCACTGCCTAGCCAATGTGGGATAATGGGAACTCACTGTTTCTTCATTTTCCTGGGCTTCTCAGCAAAGCTGCTCACTAATGGTGCAATATCTCTGTAAAAAGAGACCATAACCTTTTTTCAGAGAGTAAAACGCCCCTCCCCATGGATTCACCTCTGCAGATTAACTCAAAAACTTTCATGAAACTCAAAACTACTCCTCCATATGTCTATCGCAGACTGCCTGGCATTGTATTTTGCAAGGTAATTTGTGTTTAATGCATTAAAATCTGCAATTTCCCTTTGTTGGCACTGGTCTCTAGCAAGGTAATCATATGTCTTCCTTTGTCATTTATGTGTTTGCAGATTTTGAAAACATTATGTCTACACATTGTCTCTGTGCTAATTCATCACAATGTTTTTTAAACAACCCAATCCTCCTTTGGCAATCTGCGCAAGCATGGCTGGAACATTCTATTTAAATAGCTCATACACTTTTCTATTGATGCTGCGCTGACTACTGGCAAAGCAATACATTAAAAACTGCCCCCCCAATCTTCATTGTCTGCGCAATCACTATGCCATGAAAGTTATAATTTAAATGCTTTAAAAAACTACAATTTCCATCCAATGTCTGCGCAGCCTGTTGTATGTTTGGATTACCCTTCAGTCTGCTGCGTATCCTCCCTTTCTAGCACTGGTATTCATTCTTTGAAGATTTTTAAAACAAAACAATCAAAAACAATACCCTGTGCAAATCATGGCTGGGAGAATGGCATTACCCTTGTCCATTGCATCAGCTGGAAATGCTTTGTGAAATGTGGCTTCATGCCTGTAGATTGCATTAACTTGGAAGCTCAAAAAGTTTGCAAACAAACACATTCTATTTTGACTCCATGAGCTGGCCTTTGCGCAGCCTCTCCATTCATACTACTGCGTGGGGTCTCATGTAATGACATTTTCTTCATTGTTTGGGCAGCACACTATGCAATGAAGTCTTTGTCTTTTCATTTTCTTAAAACTTTCAAAACATAACATATTATTCCTTCATTGTTTGCGCTGATTACTCCACATTTGATGTGTCTGGTATTTATTACATAGCACAAGCTGCTAGCAAATATTATCAGCATCCAAAATTTAAATCCCGGCTCATCCATCAAATGCTATACTTGATCAAACAAGTAGGCTTCCAGTCAATTCCAAAATTGCTATGTATACTAACCATATCCCCCTTTGTTCATGGGTAAAAGATACCTGAAAATCCTATGACATTATAGTTGCAAATGATTCTGAATGAGGATGCAACTGGCATTAAACTATAATTCAAACATATAGACCTTCTGACAGAATGCTGAATGGAAGAGGTCCGGATGGATTAGATGGATTGTCATTTTGCATCACTTGAAAACACTCTTGTAGCTAATGCCTCTTACTCATCCTTTCACATTTTAAAAATTTACCATAAAGAACAAAATGGTGCCCTTATAATCATTTTAATACTTTATGCAAATTTAGCACAATTATGGCAACTGGCCCGCGGAACTGGCTTCAAAATTTGACATAATGATTTGATCAGACCTTTCCCTTTGATAGGCACATTCTCTGATCTATAAACTATCATTCCCCAAAATGGCATCTCATGACTGTACCTGAGTCGAAAGATATTAACCTTTGAAATTGCCATTTTTATTCTATTCCTACAAACACGCTGTCAGAAAATGATTTTTAATCGCCGTAATTGATTTTAAAAGGTTGACAAATGGATTAATAGGGGGCTCAAATCTGAACTGTAAGTAGTATGTTAGCTTTGCAAGACAATGCAAAAATAAATTCGTCAAAAGAATCAACCGGCCAAAAGTTATTCACTGGCAAAGTAGGGCATTTGGATTTTCAGGAGAACACACTTTGTAGAACCGACTATATTTTGTGAAAATTGCAAATGGGATGAGCCTGGAAACATGGTCAAACAGATTGGCCATGGTTTGATATTTGGCACAGCTAGAGTAAAACATGACTACAACATGACTCAATCATTAGATTTCTCATCGGATCACACAGGTGTCCTTTTCACACTGTCAAAATAGCCCTTAAAACTTCTGGACTTCTAGGTTTCAGCAAAACAGTAAAAACTACAAACAAATTTGGCTTTGAAAAGTACTGAAATGGATTCACCAGGGGCTAAAAATGGACAGGCCAGAAGAGGAACATGCCTACAATACAAATCCATCATTAATTCTTCTTGACCAATCACCGGGTATCAAATATAGCTTCATAAACAAGGCTCCCGGCAAACAAATGAACCAGTGCACAAGTGCAAAACTGAGAAAACACCTCTGGAAGGAGATGAATAAACAGGGTCGAAACTCATCACAGGGACCTGAAACGTGATACATAGAGAGTATGAAATGTGTAAAACAAGATGTTAGGCTCAGATTTTCATAACATGTATCAAATTTCAAGATATTCAATCCCGAGGTAGCCCTTCTCGGCGATTTCTACACTTGGCAATTTTCTGATTTTGAGACCCCCTAGGAACGAACTGATGAAAACCCATTTGAGCATGCAAATTTAGGACTCGGAATAAACCATTGAATCATATGAAAGGAAATGGACAAATTCATTTTATGAAACCACCCAGAAAACACCTAGTTCCCACATGCATCTTGAAAGCAAAATAACATAAATGCATGCTAATGTGTCCCATTCCTCACAAATTTTTTAAAGTGCCAACACCAGTCTCACTTCTTTATCTTGTACTAGCTCTCTCAAGTAATGATACTTGATAGAAATATGCTTGGTCATTGTGTGCATCACATGACTCTTTGATATATTGATAACACTTGTGTTATCATATAAAACAACAACTGGTTTAGTGATTTCTTCCTTTATACCTTTCAACAATTTCTTGATCCACACTATGTTTGAACAATTAACTGCTGCTGCAACATATTCAGCTTCTGCTGTAGATTGAGAAATATAGTTTTGTTTCTTTCTTGTCCAAGATACTAATCTCTTTTCCAGAAAGAATGTGCCACCACTTGTACTCTTTCTATCATCAACATTGCCTTCCCAATCTGCATCTCTATAAAATTTTAGTTCAAACTTCTCATTATTCTTATAATACAATCCATAATCCTCTATTCACTTTAGATATCTCAGTATCATTTTCACCGCCATCATGTGAATATCTTTAGGATTTGCAGAAAATATTGCAACAATCCCAACTGCTAATGCAATATTTGGTCTAGAGTGAACAACATATTGTAGCTTCCTAACCATTGACCTATACAAGGTTTGATTTACTTCACCTGTCTCATCAGTCTTTAATAGTTTTTGTCTAGTAGCCATGGGTGTACTTACAGGTATGGAGTCCTCTATGGCAAAGGTTGTCAGTATCTCCTTGATATATTTAGATTAATTAATGTAGATACCTTTCTTCATCTGATATACTTGAAAACCAATAAAAAATGTGATCTGTCTAAACATAGACATCTCAAATTTAGTTTGCATCTCATTTGCAAATGTTTGGCATAAAGCATCTTGTCCTCCAAATATGATATCATCAACAAATATTTCAGCTAAAAATATACTTTTACCTTTTTTAATCTTCAAGTACAAATTATTGATGTCATTTTTCCTTGTAAAACCAGTTTTGACTAAGTAGTTGTGTAATATCTCATACCATGCTCTGGGGGCTTGCTTCAATCCATACAATGTTTTATGTAGCTTGCAAACCATATTATTCTTTCTTGAATCAAAAAATCCTTTAGCTTGTTCAATGTATACCTCTTCTTCCAGTATTCCATTTAGAAATGATGATTTAACATCCATCTGATACACTTTGAATCCTTTGTAAGCAACATAAGCCACTAGAGTTCTAACTCCTTCCAATCTAGCAACTGGGGTGAATATCTCACCCTAGTCAATGCCTTCTTCTTGTGTATATCATTTGCACACCAGTCTAGCCTTGTTTTTTATGAATTCTCCATGCTCATTCAACTTATTTCTAAATACCCACTTGGTTCCAATAACATTCTTGTCCTTTGGTCTAGGTACTAGTGTCCAGGTTTTGTTCTTCTTGATTTGCTCAATTTTTTCGTTCATGGCTTGTATCCAATCTTCATTATCCAAAGAATATTTCACTAATTTGGGTTCAAATTTACATAATAAACATGTCTGATTTTTCAATTTTCTTCTTGTCATGACCTCTGAATATTTTTCTCCAATGATTTGATCTAGTTTATGATGTTTTTTTTACATATTTAGCTAGTGTAGGCTATGGTCTCCTTTCTTCTTTCTATTGTTATTTAGATTCATATTGAAAATTATCTTTAGGTTCATTTTGTGTCTCTACTTCCTCTTCTGATTGCTCAACAATTACCTCCTGATGCTCGACAACTTCTTTCTGTGACTCAACAGTTTCTTTCTATTGCTCAACAATTTCTTTCTCTGGTTCAGGTAAACTACTGGGCTCTCCTTTGTTCATGTATACAAAAGATCTGTAATCTTCAGGTTCTTGCTTGCATTCAACTTCAATCTTTTCTGCATATTTATCAATTCTAACATTTGCACTTTCCACAAATTTATTAGTGTTATAATTAAAACACTTATACACTTTTCTCTTCATGGAATAACCTAGGAATATGCCTTCATCACTTTTAGCATCAAGTTTTCCATTTCTATTGTCCTTTAGTATATAAAATTTGCTTCAAAAAATATTAAAGTATTTTGCATTAGGTGAATAACCATAAAATATCTCATAAGGTGTAACATCAGCACCTTTCTTGACTTGTACTCAGTTCAAGGTATAGACCGTTGTACTTACTTCTCTCCAACACTTTTGTGTAACATTTTTCTCTATCATCAGTGTTCTAGCACAATCCATTATTGATCTATTCCTTCTTTTGTCTATGTCATTCTATGGGGGAGTCCTTAGAGTAGACATCTATCTTTTGATTCCTCTATCATTACTAAATAAGTTGAACTCATTAGATATAAAATCTTCTCCTCTATCAGATCTCAGACATCTCAAGCTCTTACCTGTCTCTTTTTCAACTTTTTCAAAATACCACTTAAACAACCAAAAGCTATCAAATTTTTCTTTGAGAAACACCATAGTCATCATTCTAGAGTAATCATCAACAAACAATATGAAATATTTATCACTACGGTAGATTTACACATGATTAGGTCGACAAAGGTCAGTATGAACCAATTCCAAAATATCATCAGAAGTATAGTTTCTGCTCTTGAAACAAGACTGTCATTTTCCCCAACTCACATTGTTTACACATCACATTATCACGTTTCTTCAATCTCGGTAACCATCTTACTCTTTTCATTTTACTAATATTTACCAAATTGTCAAAGTTCACATGACACAGCCTTTTATGCCATAACCATACATCATCATATTGTGCAAACAAATATGTTTCATCAAATAGATCTAGATAGAACAAATAACCTCTTGTATGTTCTTCACTTCCGATTGGTTCACCAGTAGCATCAAAGATTATGTGTATACTAAAAACCTACCTCTTGGGATCACACTAAGACATAAAAACATTAGAACATATAAACCATATCAATATATCAAAACGCATGATCAAATACAAGAGTTCCCATCATAACCTCTGATGAGCCAAACAAGTGCACCCAAGTCTTGTTGATTTTCTCTTAGAGAGGAATGTGGGTGTGCTCTCCCAACACAATAACTAAATCCCACTAAATGGTTAAGAAAAATGCAAGCTAAATGATCAAAAAGTGATGAACTCAAGAACAAGTATTCATAAACTTGCCCCAAGCTCTCACCATGATTGAAAATGCAAATTTATGTTGAGATGATGTGCATATGATTGAAAATAAAAACTGTGATTCATTCCATTATACCTAATATGTGATATCTAGAGTCAAACTTGAACTAAAAGCATGAAAATGAACTAAAATTTCTAAAATGCTTAAAGAGTTCTATAGCTAAACTAGCATGATAACAATGCAAAAATAATGGGGTGATTTTCTCTTGGCAAGAGCCTCTATTTATAGATTTTTGGAGGGAAGGGCTTGGGTGAGGTGGAGCACATGTGGCATCCACATAGATGCCACATGGAGGACACAAGGGAAAGAGGACAAGCCATGCAAAAGTCAACACAAGCCTTTAAGGTTTGAGTGGCTCAATATTTTCTCACACATGTGTGAGCAACTCTTGGGGAATGGAGTGGGGAGAAAAGAGTGGTTAAATTAAAGGAAGTTGGTGGCTTCCTTTTTGAGGAGTTTCTCACACATGTGTGAGCATTCCATTAGTGCTAAAAGGAGTAGGAATCACATTTTAAGTGTGATTAGTGTGTGTTTAAGTTAGGAAGTAGGTTTACTAAGAAGGATAGGTAGAGTAGGGTAGAAATAGAGTAGGTTTCTAGGTAGGATTAATAGGTCTTTAGGCTAGGCTTAGATTAAATTTGAATTTAATCTTAGTTTAGAAGAATATTAGAAATGTGGAGGAATAAATAAATTTGAAATTTATTTAAAGGGGATTTATGGGGGTCATGTATTAAATAAAATTTAATATATTAGAGGGATATAGTATTTAAAATAAATTTAAATACTATAGAGATTGAACTATATTTAATTAAATAAAATAGAGGAACATAAAAAATATAGTTAATTAATTAAAATAAAATAAAGTGTTACAAGAATATTAATTAATATAAGGACTATTTTAGATGTCTACATTTTGCCCCTCTTTGATCCAGCATCAAAAGTGGTGTCGCGTCAAAGAAAGAAAATAATATGACCATAAGAAACAGGGAGACCTAAGGTGAAGATGGTAGATCAGTGTGCCCCCTCGAGAAAATAATAGAAAAATAATCTTTTGTAAAATTTTCTTGAATAGACGGAAAGCGGGAGAAAGACAAATTGCATGGCCTGTCAGGAAAGATCAAGGATAAAAATAGGGATCTGAATAGAAAAAAAAGGGGACCACGAAGAAAAATGGGGCCCAAAGGGCTTATAAATAATCCACCAAGCCCCAAGGAGAAGTCATTTTCATTCATGACGAGAAAAAAGACAAAGGATAAGAGAAGAAATGGTGGTAGTTCAAGAGCGTGCACATCTTGGAGGGTGGATTAGGGTGCACCAGCGGCCCGCAGATGCAGGACCACTGGTGAGTAGTCAAAGACCTCCTTGTGATTTTTTTGTTTAATGCATTTGTTAGCATTTATGACACCCTTAAGGCGCAAAGAAATGACCCGTAGTGGAGACGACGATTGCTAGACTGTCGTCTGCACAGACAGTGATTGACAGATCACCATCTTCACAAATGACCGATCTACAATCACCGGTTGTCTAGACGGAGATCACAAGACCACTGTCTGTGAGGACAAAGATGAAGAGGAAAGGTGGGTGGATACGAAAAAGTAGTTTATCATCTGCAGCGGCAGAAATATGGTGGCCTTAACCATTGTCTCTACAAATCAGGGGCTGTGAAGAACCCTCGTTTGCGTGGGTGAATCGACATCTCTGCCGATTGACCCAAAAAGAGATGAAATCAGAGGAAAAAGTAGTGGAAAGAGCCCAGGAGTATTTGTCAATGCCCCTGATAGGGGAAATAGTTAATTGACATAGGTATCTATGGCCGGAGGATAACACGATAGCATTTTGATCTAGGGAGTGCCACCTTACGGCGATGGTGTTATCACAGGATTTGACAGTGGAGGAGTGGGGACAGGCTAATCTGTGTGGTCTAGAGCATGTGCACCGATGGCCCCATCTTAGAGTGCATAATGCACTAATGTCATCTTTGATTGAGAGGTAGTATAGTACCACCTCCATTTTTCACTTCTCGATGGGGGAGGTGACCATTACTCTACACGATGTGTGGAGGATATACACAATGTCAATTCAGGGGCTTATACCCGAGTATTGTTTTGAGGGGTCTGCGCCACACATGGAGATGGAGTTCGGTCAACTATTCACATATATTCCTATGACATGATGGTAGATGTCTTGGGTAGGGGGTATGGCGGCGAGGCCATGGTTGTGGTGGGTAGCCTTATACTTGGTTGGCTTGATAGGGGGCACATGATGCCAAATCATACGGGACATGAGTTTCCTATTGGATGAGCCGAGGTCTTCAACAACATGATAGAGGAGGATGGACCATAGTATTGTTGGGGGTATATACCATTCTGGGACAACTTTACTATGATTTGCATATGTGTGCCTACCGGAAGGGTAGGGAACTAGGGGCAAGAGTTACACTATTACTAGTGTGGGCATGGGAGCACATTGTTGTCATCTGCCCTATTAGGACCAAGGAGACCAGGGAGGCTTATGAGCCTTTCACATGTAGATATAGGCCTTCGATCAACTGTGAGTTGACAGAATCGATCGGGTACTAGCGGTGGACACTTGACGAGATGGGCCAGATAGAGTGGGCACTATACGTAGGATGTGAGGCATGGGGTCATCAGGATCCACAGCAACAGGTATATGCAGAGGAAAAATTCTATGATGGATATTATATGAGGTTTTTCCAGATAGACTACTGGCTTATAGAGTGCACCTACCACATGATATGTCGATATATGCCTTCGAGGGTGTGCCGACAGATGGGTCGGATACAGGATGCATTATGGATGGGTTCCCTCATCCACTTGTGATTCGGGAGGTGGGTAGTATCTGGGGGATCATAGTAGATTTATGGGGGCTAGAGGATCATGGATGGTGATGATATAGGTGCCATGGATTAGGGATCGGGATTCCATACATGACGTAGGAGTAGATCCTGCGTATGCACAGTGGTAGGAAGCACATAAGCTGATCAGATTGACCATTCCTAGTGTAGTACAGGCATATGAGCAGCCAGCTAGAGGAGAGGAGGGTGGTGGGCAGGATGGAGATGAAGGAGATGGGGGAGGAGGGTCCGACCAAGAGTAGCTATCCTGAGGAAACAAGGATAGGTAGGTATACCTACAGGAAGACAACCACCAGTGATCCCAGATATACAGGGACATGTATCGGGATAGGGACATGAGCCACGAGGGTCACAGGGACATGGGCCACAGGGGCCACCATCAGGCTACATATCCCAGGAGGTTCATGATATCATAGTTTTAGAGCAGGAGAGCCTACAGACAGAGCTCCAGAGGGTATATGGGCTCTTAGCTACAGCACAGGCAATAGAGAGTAGCACACAGGAAGAGTTGGCATGGGTATAGGGACTGCTGGCCACCTCTCAGGCCACAAAGAGTATTCTATAGATGGAGCTAGCCTAAGTATAGGGGCATTGGTAGCAAAGACAACACATGGGGATTGGGCACAAAGGGCACTAGACCTTCTGCATGCATGGGTGGATAGCAGAGAGTTCTCTATGGGAGGACAAGATGAGGAGGCCTTGGGAGCATATGTAGCTTCCATGACTGAGCAGGTAGAGGCTCTTACCACATAGAGGGATGTTTCTCAGAGATGAGAAGGGACTTATAGGGAAAAGTGGGACATAGCCTACCAGGCAGCCATAGCCGGGGGTCTTAGTCAGGTTATAGCAACTGCCTTTGCAACCCAGAGAGAGGAAGGCATGAGAGGTCGGGAGGCCACATATTATATGGACCTATATTTTGCAGCAATGCCAGAGGGTCAGTGCCAACCAGCGTATACTGAGAGATCTATATCACAGATTATAGGTTGGGACTCACAGGCATCAGTGGGATTACCACCTCGGCCATCCAGATTAGGAGGGGGTGCAGGACCATCGCAGCACCCCTTGTGATTTATTGGACTATTCAGATACATAGTTTTGTAGTTTTTAAGATGCAGACACATATGATGTAAATTTTGTGATATATATAGACATTTATTGCGGTGGATCTATATGATTTTTATGGACATGTTATGATTCTATATGCCTATGCATGTGATTTGATGACTGACATGCAGGATGCAGGGATGGATTTATATGATTATGTTGATCTATTTGTGATGCAGATGATGGTTAATAATATACATGTAATGAATTTTATTTGATGTATGTAATGTGATGTGAGATGTAATGATTTTAATGGCAGATGGTTATAATGTATAGTGAGTAATGGATGCAATTTTGAAGTGTTAATTATTAATGATAATACAATCAATGTACTTATATATGCAATTGAGTTGATGATATGTAATGAATGAATAAATGAAATGCAATAAAATGATTGCAATGAAGTGATTAATGGATAACTAATAAATAAATGTAATAAAATGAAATGATAACTAATGAATTGATGACTAACGAAAGACAATGAAATTATAACAATGAAATGCAATGAAATTGATAATGAAATGATAACTAATGAATTGCAATGATATAAATAATGAAATGCAAAATAATGCAACTAAAATGCAATGTAGTGAATGCAACTAGAATGAAGTGAAATGCAATGAATGGAAATGACACTTGGATGCAACCTAAAGAATGAGATGTAATGACCACTAAAATGAACCTAATGGATGAAAAATGGGGTGCATGAGGACAATGTTTTTTGTGTGTACCAAATAAGTCCAATAAAACCACTTAGGTAGCTGGATAGGGGGAATAAATAGAAACCTTGCCAAGAGAAAAATGCAAAGTGCAAGATGACCTAGCTAAAATGCAACTGAACTATATGATTTGCGTGGGATTCATACTGTGTTAATGTTGGAGAGAACACCCTAGTTTGATTTTTCAAAAGGAGGTATGCACCATGTGCTAGATAACACAAGTGACATGATTCCTTTGTGTGGACTAGACTCTTAGATAAATAGGTTGCTAGGAACAAGAATGTAAGATATCAGGTATGATGAGACCTATGAAATGTTGCTCATGAGGAGACGCAATACACCCAGATCATTGTAGGGATTTGGGATGCATGAATCCTACCCCTAGTGAGGCATACATAGTCATAAATGAGCATAAAACATAAATGCACTAACAATCTATGAAAAGTAGATCATACCACAAATGACATGTATTTCAATAGGTACTTTTCACAATAGACCAATATGTGAAAGATCGAGGCAGCCATGAGAAGGACATATTGAAACACAAGATAAAATCAACAAAAAGGCATCCTGCCCAAGTGGTCATTCAGTCCAAAAGTTCTTTCCATGAATGAGTTTGATGTAAATTCTTCATCGGAAGGATGTATCCTGATGGGCAAAAGATTGATTAATTGAAATGGGAATTCGCTGGCAATTGCTTGTGAATAGAATAAAGCAAGGAAAGTCAATTTGTCTACTGATTTGTTGGAAATGTTCATGGTCACTATGTCTGGAATAAATCTCAGTGTTGTGGGGTAAGCTCAGTCCTGCAGGAATGTGATCTTACTGCGAAAGTGGAAAGTGGTCAGGGGAAGGTGATGTAAGCTGAATGAAAGGTGTGGGGAATAAATGGTGGATCTGACTACACATGGTGCCTAAGACAGGTTTCACCATGGTACTTATCCATTGCGCCACCGAAGTGGTTTTCACAAATGAACAAATTTATTTCTCTTTCTCTTTTTTGTTTTTTGATACTTTTTCATGCTTTTATATTTTTTATGCTTTTTTGAATTTTTGGATGTTTTTGGATTTTCTGCTTTTTTTTGGATTTTGATAGTTTTCTATTGTACAACAGACTGCTGAAGGATCAAGCATAGAAGCCCTTGAGATGCATGATATTTACAGGATCAGGGATCAAATCTCCCTCTAGTGTAGCAATCTGATAAGCATTAGACCCAAACTTTGTTGTGATTATGAAGGGCCCCAACCAATTAGACTCAAACTTTCCTTTCTTGTCATGGTTCTGGAGATTCTTCATATTGTTCTAGAGGATGAGATCACCAACCTAAAACTTACGAGGTTTGATCTACTTTTTGAACTAGAGGTGGAGGAAATTTTGATACATACAGAGGTGGTTTAGGGCATTGAGATGTCTCTCATCAAGGATTTCAAGCTCTTGTAAGAGAGAAACTCAGTATTCTTCTTCGAATAACAGATTCTTGAGAGAAATTATGAGGGAAGGGAGCTCAATTTTGATGGGTAGAATAGCCTTGGTTCCATAAACAAGGGAAAAGGGAGTGGCTCTAGTGGGGGTATGGATAGAAGTGTAGTAGGCCCAAAGGGCAGGATTGAGGTGAAGGTTCCAATCGCGGCCAGCATCATCGACTGTTTTCTTGAGGATTTTGAGGATAGTTTTATTTGTAGCTTTTTCTTGACTGTTGCCTTTCAGAAAATACTTTGAAGATGTATGGTAGGTAATGCCGAACTTCCTACACAGCTCTGTGACATCCTTTTTTTAAAAAGGTCCTCTATTATCAGTGACGATGTCTTGAGGAATGTCATAGCAACAGATAAGATAGTTGAAAATAAACTTTCAGATCTTTTTTCCAGTAGTGTAGGTGAGAGGAAAAACTTCAACTCACTTGGTAAATTAATCAGTAGTGGCAAGCATGTATTTATGGCCATTGGAAGAATTAGGGAATATCTCTCCAATGAGGTCGAGACCCCAGTGGGAAAAAGGCCAAGGGGTGATGGTGGGATGAAGGGATTGGGATGGATCATGTATCAAATCATCGTGCTGCTGACAAGGCACAAATTTCTTCACATAGTTGTAGGCATGTTGTTCCATGGTAGGCCAGTAATATCCAGTGTGTAACAATTTCTTGGCCAAAGTGAGTCCACTAGATTAAACCCCATAGATTCCTTGATGTACCTCCTCCAAGGACATTTGTGCTTCATCAAAATTTAGACACCTTAGAAGAGTTCCATAAAAATGTTTTTGGAATAGGGTATTACCAAGGATCGTGTAGCAGGAAGTGTGACAAATGGAGGTTTTTTGTTGATTAGGTGTTAAGGAAAGTGGGGTATATCCATCATGAAGGTATGAATATATTTCTTGGTACCATAGGGAATTAGGATCATCAATTTCACACACCATTTCAAAATTTGGTTTGTCACAGGCAGGGACCGTAAGATTATCAACAAGAAACTCACACCGTGTAATGTATTCTAGCATGGTGATCAGGGAAGCGCTAGTAGCCATTGTGTCAGCTACTTTGTTTTTTGTGCAGGGATTTTGCTGGAAGACCAAGTCAGTGAAATGTTGTTTGAGGTCTTCAACTGTGCGACGATAGGGAAGCAACTTATCATCCTTTGTTTGATATTCATCTGTAACTTGTTTGATAACCAATTGGGAATCACCTAATGCTAACAATCTAAGAATCTTCCATTATATGGCCTGACAGAGTCTAAGTACAAGGGCTTCATATTTTTCAATATTGTTGGTACAAGGAAATTGTAATTTATAAGATTTACGGATGAGATCCCTTTGTGGCGTAAAGAACAAGATTCCTACCCCTGATCCTTTTTGAGTAAAGGATCCATCAAAATAAAGTTTCCATGAGGTACTCAGGGAAAGATTGAGGACTGATGCATCTAGAAAATTGGTGATTAGTGGATGTTGTCCATCAATAGGTTCTTCTGCTAATTGATCCACAATGAATTGTCCTTTTATAGCTTTTCAATCCACATAAACAATTTCAAATTCTCTGAGGATCATAACCCATTTCACCGTACGACCAGTAAGAGCAACCTGTGATAGGAGATATTTGAGTGGATCAATCTTGGTGAAAAGGTGGATCTTATGATTGAGCATATAATGTCATAGTTTATGTGTGCATAAGACGACAACCAAACATTCCTTTTCAATGAGAGAATAATTCAACTCATAACTAATAAGAGTCCCGCTGAAATAATAAATTGGTCATTCTTTTCTGGTATCATCTAATTGGGCCAACAAAGCACCTAATGCAACCTTTGTGGGGGATATATACAAAATCAGAGGACAACCAATAATAGGTGGATTATCCAGATATCATTTTAACTTCTCAAATGCATTTTGACATAAGCAATCCCATTGAAATTTGATATTCTTGCGCAGGAGATGAGAAAATGGATGCACCTTATCTGCCAGCTGTGACATGAATCTCTTGATGGACTACAACTTTCTTTGTAAGTTGCACAATTGTTTCAAGTTTTTGGCGGTGGCGTCTCTAGGATGGCTTTTACTTTCTTTGGGTCAACTTCTATTCCTCGCAGTGACACAATGTATCCCAAGAGCTTACAATATTGTACTCAAAAGACACATTTCTTAGGATTTTGTCGAAGCTTATATTTTTCCAATCGCTCAAAAAAAGTAGTGAGGATAGGGATGTGTGATTCTTGTGTCCTTGAATTTCCCAAAAGATCATCCACATAGTCTTCCATGATGACATGCTGGAGATCATGGAATATGGTTTTAATTGCTCTCTGATATGTTGCGCCAATGTTCTTAAAGCCAAAGGGCATCACATGATAATAGAAGGTACTCCAAGGTGTTGTGAATTCAGTCTTGTGTTGGTCTTCTGGTGCTATCCTGATATGATTATAACCAGAGAAGCCATCCATGAGAGAAAACATCTCTTGCCTAGTAGTCAAATCCACTATAATATCAATATTAGGAAGTGGGAAATCATGGTTAGGTCTCTGAAGTCAGTACAAATGCAGATGCCCCCAATAGGTTTTCCTACTGGTACAATATTGGAGACCCATTCAGGATAGTCTATAGGTCAAATTACTTCTGCATCAAGCATTTTCTGGAGTTCTCCTTTGAATAATAATGCCACTTGAGGATGCATTTTGTAGAGTTTTTTTTTTATCGGTTTGCCATTAGGATCTATAGCAAGATGATGCATGAAAAGATCTGTATCAAGCCTAGGCATGTCTTTGTAATTCTAGGCAAAGTTAATTTTATGATTTTGAAGGAATGCAGCTATGTCTTTCTTTTCTTGATCACTGAGAGAAATTGCAATGTAAGTGATTTGTGGATCTTCTTCTGTGCCCAGATTGATTGGGATAGTGTCTTCAATAATCATAGAGGATATTTTTGGTTCTAGTGATATGAATGGTAGGTCAGATTCTCCCTCCTCTAGCACCTTAGAAAGGTTTTCACTAGAGGATGCATCCTTTATTTTATCTTTTTCTTGGGTTGAAGGTGCCTAAGAGAGGTTTTCACCAGGGGATGTTTTTGTATTTTCATTTTTTTTTTATTGTCATTTTTGTGACTAAGAGAATTGACTTGGCTACCGAAATAGGCTTGCTCGCTAAAATGGATCTGATGGTCATATTTTTGAATATTCTTAAGTCCAAAGAGAGCTAAAACTGCCTTATACGAATCACAAATGTCTAAAGATGGTGGTGACTCCTGCTGATCCCAGTCAATTAGTTCAAGGTTTGTGAGGGGAAGATGAGGGGATGAAAGGTTGGCTTGTGTGATAGTTAAGACATGGGAAAAGTTGTCAAGGTCATCTTCAACATATTGGAAAGGGACTTCAAAAAACTCTTCTTCGGTGTCTAAATCCAAGGTGGCTAAACAATAGTCCTTGGAAAAGTTATTCTTAGTTTATATGGAACCCAATCCATGTCCTTAAGGATAGTCATTTTCTATTACAATTTTCTTCTTACCAGTTTCATTTGTGCCAAGGCCAGTGCCATGATACCCCATGCTTTCAACAATGGGGGTGGCTTTGATGTATTTTCCATTAGGGAATGTTACTGGATTTTCTTCTTCTTCATTATAAATATAATCAAGGACATTGGATTCCATGTGTTCATCTGACAAAGACCCCCAATGTTCAAAAGTGGTCATCTTGCATTGAATAAGGTCATTTTCTTAGAGGGAGTTAACAATGATGGTCTCCCATAAGATTTTGGGGACAAAGGGAGTTGTGCAATACATTAGGCACTTTCAAATTTGTATTCTCCCATGCCCTGATCTATGAAAGTGATATTTTTTTCAGATGAATCAGAGGCTTTGTCTTTAGTGACCTTTTCTTTTCCTTTAGATTGATCAGGTGGTGTTTTTTATGTCTTTTCTATAGCTGAGGAAGTTTGTTGAATAGGTGTTTCTTTCTCAAAAGGTTAGTTGAACTCATTCAATGGACAATAATTGGATTGTTTACCTTCTAACTTCTTGCTGTATTGGAATGGTTCATGATCTCCTAGAATCGTGATCTCTCTACCATGATGTGGAAACTTAAGGCATTGATGGTAGGTATAAGGTACACATTTGATAGCGTGTATCCAAGGTTGGCCCAACAAGATGTTGTATGGTAGATCTAGGTCTAGTACTTGAAAAATAGTTTCAATTAGGGTCGGGCCTACTTGTAGGGGGTAGTGTGATCATACCTTTTCTTTCTCATTCTCTGTCATCATAAGCCTTTATTGTGATTCTATTATCTACATCTAGGAGGTCCTCAGATTGACTGATGTTGCGAATCATTTTCAATTTACACAAATTTAGGCCAGATCCACCATCAAGGACTCGTTTGATTTTAGTGGATGATTTTGGCTTCAATGTGGAGGGATTTATTATGGTGAGGGTCAGGACCACGATAGTATTTATTAGTGAAAAAATATGCTCTTGTGCGGCTAAATTCCCAATCATTGCTTGGAACTTGGTAGTGTTGATATTTTTAGGAACACGGGATTCATTCAGAGAATCCTCAAGAACTTCTTTGTGGATAGGTGAGGTACACACAAGTTCTAAGATAGATATTTGTGGAGGAGTCTTTCCTAACTGGGCAAATAGGTCATAACGTGAAGCAGACTGAATAGCAGCAGATGGAGCAGCTGGTGGATTTGCAGATGTAGAGGGATTATCAACAGCTTGGACAGTGACTCTGGGTCTGCGTGTGGTAGAATTACAATCAGTAGCTTTGAGGATTATGGTATTGACGTGAGTTTCAAATTCTTTGATGCATCGACAAAGAGAGTCAAAACCAAAGATATCATTTTCATTTAGACTTCCACATGTTAGATCATTTCCAGTGATAGTGTTGGTTGAATAATCATATGGGATCGTGTTAGATGCATTGTTTTGATTGTGTTGTGGAAAAGGTTGATTGTATATCTTGAGCTTGGCATTGGATGAAGAAGCATTCTGGCCTTCAACTTTGATTTTTCCATCATCAATAAGATATTGTACAAAATGTATGAGTTTCATGCACTTCTTGGTATCATGTCCTTTAATGTGATGATAATCACAGTATTCATTCTCTCGATACCAAGTAGGTTTGGGTTGATTTTCATTGAAAGGCCAAGTTTTTGGATAAATTATCATTCCTTAATTTGCAAGTTGTTTAAAGATTACATCTAACGGTTCTGCCAATGCTGTGTGTTAGTAATAACTAAGAGGGGGGGTGAAGCAGTGGCCTCAAAATTAATCCTTAAAAATTATAACCACCAATTATGTCTCTAGTTATTTTCTATCCTACAAGATGAATGCCTTGAAATTCTTATATCAATATTCTATTTGTCGGATTGCTTTGCAAACCTCTCTTTTGTATGATTACCGATAAGCAGTTAACTATTTACCAAAATACAATAAATATGCAGAGTATATCGATAAATCCAGAATTGCATATGTGAAATGTAAAATAGTAAAGTAATGAAACATAAAAACATAACACATGGATTTTTAATGTGGAAACCCTGTTAGGGGAAAAACCACTGGGACCAGTACCCCAAATTTTCACTCTTCTGAAGTGAGCTCTATTAAGAGCCAACCCTGTTAAAGGTTACAAACACACTGTTAGGTGTGACCTTGTTAGAGGATTTAAAAGATAGTTTGTCACCTAGTATCTGGAATCTAATGCTACCATCCTTGATCAAACACTCACTTGGCCTGTCAATAGGTATCGGGAATATTCAATGCTACTTTCATGATCAAACTTTTTGATACTCCTTGGGATGTATCTCAATTGTAAAATACTTTTAAGTCCTTCTCGGCTAAGAGACTTGATGCTTCAATGGTTAGACTAAAACATTAATGATCTGTTCATAAATACAACTCAATTGCATATTTTTAGATCTATTGTAAGTGCATTACCTCTTTGATCAATATAATCAATTTTATACCTTTGCTCCACACTTTTCTTCTCTGTGATGTTGTCTCAATGTTCATCAGTGTCTGCACAATCTAGCTCTTTCTCCAGCTTGTTGATCAAGACTGAATGAAGAATTTCTTCTCCTTTAGGTTTTCTTTAGCATCTTTCCTCTTCTCTTGTTCACCCCACAATTTATAAGGAATTGGGTTTGTCTCTTTATAGACAAGTTTCACCGTTTCTTGGCTTTCTTGATTCTTGGCGTGATCCGCAATTCTCGCCAATTAGATTTAAAGAAAACTCCTATTTTATCTTTAAGACATCTTCTTGCCAACTGGAAAAAGAAATATTAAATCCTTTACTTATCCTCAGCTTTATCTGGATGATTAAAATAATGATAAGTGTTTGTTAAGTCTATTTATAGCTCTTGTCAGCTAAGCATTTTGTCATTTCTAAACTCTCTGTTCTATCGGTCAACACTTCAGTTATTCATCAGTGATAACTGACTGTTCCATCGGTGTGACTTCAGTTGTCATCAGGATCTCCATCCTTGTCTTTTCCATTGGGAAACACTGTAATTATTTTTGTCAGGTTACTCTGTGCTTTGCTTGTCAAGAAACACTTTGACTTTGATTTTTGGTAATGTTCTTCATTTGATCATCGGGTAACACTATGACTTTTTTCTTTTACTTTGACCGTTGGCGTGCACTCCATCAGTGTATATAGTCACTTAGTGAGTACTTGACTTATATGCATTGTTGATACATAGCCTTTGATTCATTGGTTCTTTTAAGTCTTTGGCAGTATTTCCATGACCATACAGAATATATTAAGTTGACATCAATGACAATACAATACATTAACTTCTTTAATGCCTTGCATGATCATCAACTTAACATCTTCAAACATTCAATCAGTTACATGTCATCAATCTCTCCCTTTGGCATTGATGGCAACATACTATATTATCACACTGTACTATTACTAATACAATATGAAATATATAGTTTCATCAAGCTTTCCTAATGTAACTATTACAAATGTCTGGATTTCGATAAGCTCAAATAGCTTTGATTTGATTCTTGCAGCTTTCTTTCTATCTTCAATCCCTTTACTAGATAGACGTAGAATCTTTCTTTCTTTGATGTGATGTGTTCTCCTTCTATGTCAAAATCTCTCCCTTTGACTGTTCTCCTTCCTTCTAATGTCTCTTGTCAGCAAATATTTTCCTTTTATGTGTACTCTCCCTTTGGATATTTAGATGGATATAATCTCTTCCTGAGATGATAATGGATATAATATCTCTCTCTATCAGTATGATAATGAGATATCTGTCTCCCTTTGACAGCAATGCCAAACAAACATCTTTTCAAACAAATATTTGACATAAATGTCAAATGGATCCTTTTTATCCATAATATACTCCTTGAATTTCCCAGTCCATCGGTAATAACTCTGGTGCTTCGAGTAGATAAATACCTTGTTGTGTGTAGATATATCTTTGAAGTTCATCTCTCTTCTTGCATCAACATGAATGATATTTTGATAATATGTAGGTTGATGTAGCCTTCTAGTCATCTTATTGATCAGTAGACAAGGGTCTGACCCCTATTATTTTTCTCAAGTACTCAAATGCATCCTTGGGCAGTGGCTTGGTGAAGATATTAGCCAATTGTTTCTTTGATTGCACATACTCAAGTATCACCTCCTTTTCCTGAACTTGTTCTCTCAAATAATGATACTTGATGGCAATATGCTTTGTTTTAGCATGCATGACTGGATGCTTGGAAGTGTTTGTTGCACTTGTATTATCACAGTAGATAATTACTGGTTCAAGAATTTTCATATGCATACCTTCCCGTAACTGTTTGATCCATCCAATATTTGAGCAATTTGCAGCAGCAACAACAACAACATATTCTGCTTCTTCAGTAGATTGATAGATGCATCCTTTCTTCTTGTTGATCCATGTGACAATTCTGTCACCCATAAAGAATTCTCCTCCAGTTCTTCTCTTTCGGTCATCAATATTTCTAGCCCAATCAGCATCGGTAAAGACCTTAACTTTAAATTTGCCTTCTCTTCTATACCATAAGCCATATTCCTTGATATTCTTCAAATATCTTAGGATTCTTTTCATAGTAGTCATATGTGATTCTCTGGGATTAGCAGAAAATTTTGCAACTATTCCTACTGCATGTGTAATATCTGGTCTAGTATGTACACCATACATGAGTTTTCCAATCATTGATCTATACAAAGTCTGAGTTACCTCTGATGACTTGTCCTGCTTTGTTAGCTTACATCTAGTTGCCATCGGTGTTCCAACTGGTTTGGACTCTTCCATCTTGAATATTTTTCAGTACTTCTTTGATGTATTTGGATTGTGTAATGAAAATACCTTCATCTTGTTGCATGATCTGCAGACCAAGAAATAACTTGATCTCTCCAAACATAGACATCTTGAAATCTTTTCTCATTTCATTTTCAAATGATTTTCATAGCATATCATTGCCTCCAAATATAATGTCATCAACAAATATCTCAGCAATCAAAATGTTAGCATCAGTATCTTCCTTCAAATAAAGATTACTATTTTCATCAGTCCTTACAAATCCAATACTTATAAGATAGGAATGAAGTCTTTGATACTAGGCTTGGGGTGCTTGTTTCAATCCATACAAGGCTTTTTTTAGTCTACATAGCATGTCTCTCTTTTCTGGATCAACAAACCCTTCCGGTTGTTCAATGTATACCTCTTCTTCAAGTATTCCATTTAGGAATGCAGACTTGACATCCATTTGATATACCTTGAATCCTTTATATGCAACATAAGCAATTAATATTCTTACTCCTTCTATCCTAGAAATGGGTGCAAAGGTCTCTCCATAGTCAATTCCTTCTTCTTGTGCATACCCCTTGCATACTAGTCTTGCTTTATTTATGGTGACTTCTCCATTCTCATTTATCTTATTCCTAAATATCCATTTTGTACCGATGACATTATTGTCATCTGGTCTTGGTACAAGTGTCCATGTCTTATTTTTCTCAATCTCTTCATTCATAGAACTAATCCATTCATCATTATCAAGTGCAACATTGACAGATTTGGGCTCATAATCACAAATAAGACATCTTGTATTTAAAGACTTACTTCTAGTTCTCATACCAGCCTTCTTATCTCCTATGATATGGTTCTATGGATGGTTCTTTCTGACATATCTTGCAAGTATAGGTTCATCTCTTTTTCTATCAGCTTGATCATCATTTTGTTCTTCATTCTATTCTCCATCACATTGTGCATCATCTTGAGTAATATTATGATTGTCAATTTTTTCAGCCTGATGTTCAAGTGCAATGATCTGTTGATCAGGAGCTCTACATTGTTGGTCGATTAGAGTGTCAGGTTCCTCATTGTAAGAAAACCTATTGTAGACCTCTGGTTCTTTAGTGCTTTCCTTTTCATTATTCTCTACAAATTCATCTATCTTTACATTTGCACTTTCAACAATTTTGTTAGAGGCTTTGTTGAGACATTTATAAGCCTTTCTCTTGGTGGAATACCCTAGAAAAATTCCTTCATCACTCTTGGAGTCAAGTTTTCTATTTCTATCATCCTTTAAGATATAACATTGACTACCAAATTTTTTGAAATAACTCACATTGGGTGTATATCCATACCAAAGCTCATAAGGTGTCTTTCTTCAATTGTACTATGTTTAATGTGTAAATAGATGTACTGACAGCTTATCTCCAAAAGATTTGGGTGATCCCTTTCTCTATCATCAGTGTCCTTGCACAATCAACTATGGATCTATTCCTTCTTTCAGCAATTCCATTTTGTTGTGGTGTTCTTGGTGTAGAGATCTGTCTTCTGATTCCATGCTGATTACAAAAGTTAGTGAATTCATTTGAAATAAATTCCCCTCGTCTAGCTGATCTTAAGAATTTCAATTCTTTACCTCTTTATTTCTCAATCATTGCCTTGTACCATTTAAACATCTTAAATGCTTCAGATTTATCTTTTAGAAACATTACTACCATCATTCTAGAGTAATCATCAACAAAGAGAATAAAATATCTATCTCCATAATAACTCTTTGTCCTCATAGGTCCACATAAATCAGTATGGACTAATTCTAGAATGGATTCAGATGGATGGGTTTTTCTTTTGAAACTAGACTTTGTCATCTTACCTTTTTGGCAATTCTTACACATAATGTTGTCGGGCTTGGTCATCGTCAGTAAGCCTCTCACATTTCTCTTTTTTCTAATCTTTATCATTTTGTCAAAGTTCACATGACACAATCTTTTGTGCCACAACCATATGTCTTCATTTGTAGCAATCAAACAAGTGGTGTCAGTATCATTTAGATAGAATAAGTTACCTTTTGTCTGCTCACTGGTACCAATCAGATTTCTTGATTTATTGAAGATCTTTGCCTTCTTATTTTCAAATGCTACTTTATGACCTGAATTATTCAACTGAGAAACACTTAATAGATTATAATTCAATCCATTTATCCAATAAGAATTTTCACATTTTATCTGGTTAGTTAGCATTATGGTTCCTCTACCTTCAACTAGACAAGGTGTGTCATTACCCATTCTTACTGAACCACCTTTATAGTATTCAAAAGTCTCAAACTTTTTCTTATCATCGGTCATATGGTGAGTGCAGCCACTATCTATGATCCAAACATCATTTTTACTAACTTTAGATATGAGTTCAGTTTCTACATACCTTTCTTCATCATCATCTGAATCATCTTTTACTACCACAAACACCATCTCAATTTCTTCATCAGATTCAGTGTCAGTGTCATCATATTTTCATTTTGCTAGGTAACTGGCTTTATATCCTTTGTCCTTGTAGTCTCGAGTATCTCTTCTTTCTAATTGTCGGTAGCTTCTGTAATCACCTTTGTTAGAATTCTTTTCAAATGATCTGTCATTACTTCTGCCATCTTTTCTCCTATTAGGACATCTTGCAGCAAAGTGTCCAATCTCTTTACAATTAAAACAAACAAGTGGTAATTTACCTTTGTATTTACCTTTACCTCTTTGCATTCTTCTAGCCATAAGTGTTTCAATTTCATCAAGATCTTCTTCTTCACTTTTACTATCACTATATTTTCTCATAGTGTGTTTATGACTTGATTTACTTATTCTCATAGAAGATTTGAATGTAGACTCTATGTTTTGTAAGACACTATTATAAAAGTTATTCATCTCAAATGAAATCAGTCTTCCAATCAAACTGTCTAGAGTAACATTGCTATTTTCTACTGCTCTCATTTCTTGAATGGAAGATACTCTAATAGCATAAGTAGGCAGTAAGGTTCTT
>MU227195.1:872805-883342 GCA_018584345.1 Thuja plicata | reverse complement strand
CATTTCTTGAATGGAAGATACTCTAATAGCATAAGTAGGCAGTAAGGTTCTTAGAATTTTACTTACCACTGTATCTTCTTCTAGTACACCTCCAACTCCTCGGATAGAATTGACTACCTCTTTGATTTGTGTGTTGTACTGTGTGATGTTTTCACCTTCTTTCATTTTGAGATCATCAAAATTTCCTCTAAGGCTTTCTGCCTTGGCTCTCAAAACATTTTTGTCACCACCATGTACAAGAATCAATTTGTCCCACATCCATTTTGCAGTCTTGCAGGTTTTGACATCTTCAAATTCAGTATCGGAGAGTGAGGAAGCAAGCTCTATCATCATGCAATTATGCTAATGCTTTTGTCTCAATTGTTCAACTGTTGGTGCTCCTGTGGGAAACACACATTCAGTATCTAAGTATTGAGTAACATCATTTCCAATAACTGATAAGTGGAGTCTTATTCTTCTCTACCATGAAGAAAAATTATCTTTGTTCAACTTGGGCACATCTCATCTGTTCATCTTGTGATCTTTAGCTTAGGTCTTGAAACCTTCCTTTTAAGCACACAAGCTTTGATACCAATTGTTAGTAATAACTGAGAGGGTAGGGGGGGTGAATCAGTGGCCTCAAAATTAATCCTTAAAACTTATAACCACCAATGATGTCTCTATTTATCTTCTATCCTACAAGATGAATGACTTGAAATACTTATATCAATTTTCTACTTGTCGAATTTCTTTGAAAATCTCTCTTCTATATGATTACCGATAAGCAGTTAACTATTTACCAAAACACAGTAAATATGTAGAGTATACTGATAAATCCATAATTGCATATGTGAAATGTAAAACAGTAAAGTAATGAAGCATAAACACATAACACATGGCTTTTTAACATGGAAACCCTGTTAGGGGAAAATCCACTAGGACCAGTATCCCAAATTTTCACTCTTCTGAAGTGAGCTCTATTAGGAGCCAACCCTGTTAAAGGTTATGAACACACTGTTAGGTGTGGCCTTGTTAGAGGATTTAAAAGATAGTTTGTCACCTAGTATCTGGCATCTAATGCTACCATCATTGATCAAACACTCACTTGGCCTATCAATAGGTATCGGGCATATCCAATGCTACTTTCATGATCAAAATTTTTGATACTCCTTGGGATGTATCTCAATTGTAAAAGAATTTGAAGTCCTTCTTGGTTAAGAGACTTGATGCTTCAATGGTTAGAGTGAAACATTAATGATCTATTCATACATACAACTCAATTGCAGATTTTTCAGATATATTGTAAGTGCATTACCTCTCTCATCAATATAATCAATTTTATACCTTTGCTCCACACTGTTCTACTCTGTGATATTGTCTCACTATTCATCAGTGTCTATAGATTCTAGCTCTTTCTCCAGCTTATTAATCAGGAATGAATGAAGACTTTCTTCTCCTTCAAGTTTTCTTTAGCATCTTTCCTCTTCTCTTGTTCACCCCACAATTCATAATGAATTGGGTTTGTCTCTTTATAGACAAGTTTCACCATTTTTTGGCTTTCTTGATTCTTGGCGTGATCCACAATTCTTTCCAATTAGATTTAAAGAAAACAACTTTTTTATCTCAAAGAGATCTTCTTTCCAACTGGACAAAGCAGTTTTAAATCCTTTACTTATCCTCAGCTTTATCTGGATGATTAAAACAATGATAATTGTCCGTTAAGTCTATTTATAGCTTTTGACAACTAATCATTTTGTCATTTATGAACTCTCTATTTTGTTTCTCAACACTTCAGTTATTCATCGATGATAACTGACTATTCCATTGGTGTGACTTTAGTTGTCATCGGGATCTCCGTCCTTGTCTTTTCCGTCAGGCAACACTATAATTATTTTTGTCTGGTTACTATGTGCTTTGCTCATTGGGCAACATTGTGACTTTGCTCGTCTGTAATGTTGTGCATTTTCTCATCGGGTAACACTGTGACTTTTCTCTTTTACTCGGATTGTCAATGTGCACTCTATCGGTTTATATAGTCACTTAGTGAATACTTGACTTATATGCATTACTGATAGCATAGCCTTTGATTCATTGGTTCTTTGAAGTCTTTGGCAGTATTTCCATGACCATACAGATTATATCAAGTTGACATCAATGAAAATACAATACATTAACTAATTTGATGCCTTGCATGATCATCAACTTAACATCTTCAAACATTCAATCAGTTACATGTCATCACTGTGAACTATCATCATTTTTTATTGTTGTTATTTTCATTATTCTTGTTGTTATTGTTGCGAGGGAACCAATAAGATTGATTGCGTAGTCGATTATTATTTTGATTATTGTTCTGTTTCTGGTTTTGATTGTTGTTTTGATTTTGATTCTGCTTTTGGTTTGGATTGTTGTTGTGATTATTCTAATTATTATTGTTGGATGCTTGAACATTTTGGACATGTTTGGCATCAGTCACTCCATCATTGACAAATCCTTTTTTTTTACTCCATAATTTTGGTTTATCATTGTTGGATGGAGTATAATGTTTGATGCTACCTTTTTGCAAAAGGCCATCTTCAATGTATTTTCTCTTCTTGACAAGGGATTCAAAGGTGTTAGGTAAAGGCATTTTCATCTAGAAAGACATGTCAGGGATCAAATTCTTTGTGAAGATGTCAATTAAGTGATTGTCAGGTATTTTCCATGGCATACAATTGGCAGTATGTCACCATCATTGTAAGAAATTAGGAAAGGTTTCACCATTCTTTTTCTTGGTATTGCACGAATCATTGAGTGTTGCTTGATGTTCATTGTTATATGAATATTTTCCAAAAAATTACTCTGCAAGATCAGAGAATGTAGAGATTGATCTGTATGGAAGGACCTTGAACCATTCTAAAGATGTGCCTCCAAGACTCCTAGTGAAGAGTCTCTTTGGGTAATTTTTGTTGTAGGCGACTTCTTGATAGACAATGTAAAATTCCTTGAGATGTTCTAGAGGGCATGTCTCTCCCTTGTATTTTTAAAATTTAGGCATCTCAATGTTGGGAGGGAATGGTTGCATCGTGATATACTTATCGAATGGATAGGGACAAATCTCATCAAATGAAAAATCCTTTTTTCCCCCATTTTGTAAACCATGCACAATACTTTTGAGCTCATTAATTTGATGGGCTAAATATAGAGTGGTCTATGGAATATATTGTGGACCATAAGATTTTCCTCCTCCAAAGTGTGCTTTCAAAAACCTTGTAGAAGTCATACCGACTATGGGAGGGGCTATATATGTTAGAAACACTGAGAGGGAGGGGGGTGAATCAGTGTTTATCTATTAATTATAATTCAGCCAATTAAACATATATCAAATGTGCATCGAAAGAAACATAACACAAGAACACATAACACATGATATGATTACAGAGAACCTTGATCAGAGGAAAACTCAGATGGGGATTAGTAACCACAAATATTGTACTAGGTATAATGAACCTGTTAAAGTTCCTTTGCCCTGTTAGAAGCAGTCTTTACAAATTGAGTACAATGACCTGGTTAAAGGTCTGACCCTATTAGGAGTCTTTTACAATAACCCTGTTAGGGGTGTATGGCTCACTGCCTAGGCTCACTGCCCAATAAGATGAAGGCTACAACCCTCTGAATGTTGATATGCACTATATCAAAAATGAATTGCTATAATGACACTGTTGTCTGATCAGTTTCGTGTATGCGCGGATGCTCTTACTCCTTTAAAGAGCTATATCATCTTCTAACTTCATTATACTATCCCTCTGTAACTTCTTCTTACATAATAATCAACGCTTGTAACATATCTTTACATTACATACTTATATCTTCAAATCTGAATAGGCGTGACCCAAAACAAATCTTTAGTCGGCCCTAAAACAAAAATACACAACGCTTCCGAACAAGTCTGCCTAAGCGTGTTTACTATAACATTAATTACATTATTACAATCTTATAACTAAAGGCGCTTAGCCATTACATTATAAATTCATACACACTGATCAAAACTGTAGTCGGCTTCCATGCTCTGTTTCCTGGACTGTAGGTTTACTAATTTGCCTGTAGCTTTTCTGTACTGATGTTCCATACTTTGTGTGTTTGGATCTAGCATGTATATACACCATAGAGTATATACCTAAGCATGCATGTTCTGGTGTGATCTCTAACACGTGCGCTGATGTGTTGATCTCTGTATCTCTCTATTTGTCCTATTTTCTGTACTCAGTCATTTTATCTTCTAAGTTATCTTTGACAGAAACTTAGTATGACTTTGTTTCCATGATTGACAACACAAAATAAGTCATGTTTCCTCAGGAATTCAACTTGCCAACAATATACTGATAAGCTCGAGATGTGTTGGTTATAGATGTCTTCATGCCCATTGTCGGGAAAATAGATGATGTAGATAAAGGCATGGAGATCTGCCCAATGTTATTGACATTAGCACTTTCTCCTTGAGAGGTATTTGCCTTTGTTTGAGTGCTTTTGTGTGAGGTAATGTTGGGAAAAATGCTTAGGATCTGTTGGATTTGTTCAGATGTCAATTGGGTTGTTGATGTTGTTGTTGAAATAGGTATTGATGTATGAGCTGATGTAGAAGGTTCACTTATAGTTTATTTTCTGGTGTCACGTGATGCTATTGCATTTGAATTAAATGCCATGGCCATTCTTGTAGTAGACATATCCTTAGTGATATTACGAGTGAGTAGTGATTTGTCAAAGTCAGCGGGCACTGTGATGCCATTTCGAATGAGGTTCAAGAATATTTCTCCATTGTTTTGACTAATGGTCTTTTCAACCATTTCTAAGTTATATGGATCCCTAAGGAAATCATTCACTTGTGTAGGTGTTTCTTCTTGATCCACTAACTTAGTTTCTTCAGGCACATTGGTTATGTCATCAATTCACGCTACGCGGCCTTAAAAGAATTGAGCAGCAAAAGGATTCTCCTCATCAAAGGAGTTGTTGTGTTCTACACGCCTCATGTTTCTAGCTTATGATCGAGTAACTACCATACAATGGTAGATCTAGAAGAATGAAAGATGGGGAAATGTTAGATTAGAAGGTGAAAGTGGATGGAGAAAACATCTTGTTCGGGGATTGATTTGATTTTGATTGATTAGATTTGATTGATTGATGTTTGATTAAGGATTGGTCGATTGATGATTGATTTAGATTGAAAGGTTTTTAGAAGAAGAACCTAAGTATAACAGAACCTTTTGATGACACCAGCACAAGAGGATTAAATTGGATGATATCCATTTCTACTTGAAGATAGACTTGTGATTCGGAGAAAATAGGACATTACCAATGGAATTTAAATTACTTGAGATAGAATAATGGTCTACAAGAAATTTTTTGTTTGTTTAAGGATGGAGGTCTGTAATACTTTTGGTTAAGGTCATACAACCTAAGAAAGAATTGATTTGATTTTGATTTGAAGTCCAAAAAGATTTGATCTAATGCTCCGAAAATGATGTATGATGATGATGGAAGAAGGAAAACTTGATTTGGAAAAAAGAGGTTGACCTAGTCGTATTTCTCAAGAGTAACAAATGTACGATTGATGGGATATCTAGCCATGAAGTTGCAAACTTTCTTGTTGTACATGATAGCATCAATTTTCTTGTAATACTCAATTTCATGTTTGATTGATTGGGAAATGTTTTGATATTCCTTAGATTTGCGAGTGGTTTATTTTTGTTCTTGATAAATTGGAGGAGTTGGAAGCTTAACCTTCTTGTGTTTCTTGGAATTGGTCATGTCCTTATAGAAAAAAATCTAATTTTGATTGAACAACTGAAGGTTTCAGGACAAATGATTTTAGGACCTCGTAAAAGACCGAATTTCAAGAATTTTGGCAAATTTTGAAGCTCACTATTTTTAGGCAGATATGGCAGTCTCAGATGCATACGATAGTTTAATTCAGCATAGACGGTGAAACAACGTAGACGATAATATATGCAGACGACAATACCAGATCGAAGATGACAGTCTACAGAAAAGATAATATTTGATGATTTGGCAAAAATTATGATTTTTGTCAGATTTTTAGTGCATTTTGTTTAATGAAAATAACTAGTTTCATCACAGTCAAACCCAAAAATAACAGGCACATATCTCAAAATCAATCGAAGAAGGGACAAAGAAACCTTGAAGGATACAAGCAAGTGTGAAAAATTTGTGTGTTGCAGATTTCGTTCATGTTTTGGATTTGTCAATGTTCTTCAAGCACTTCAAACACAATCTACCTAAGGAATTGGTATAGCATGAAAATATTTACTTGCAAGCTTAGGCACACACACAATAGCTAATCAAAATACGACCGTCACCAAGCACACAATGGCTCTAGTCATGACATCGTATTAGCCGACTCCAAACGCTTAGGGTGGCATGAATGTACGAGTGATCTTGGGGAAGTTAATATCTTCCTTGCACAAACATTATCACCTATTAGGGGTGTTCCAGGTAGCTTCTATTCCCAGAGTGTTTAGTAAGGGTCTCCATTCGATTGTATCCTCTATGTCCATGCAAACATGATCAAGGCGTATAGCCCCATAGAGCATCTTGACAAAAGTGGTCACAAAAATGTGATTGAGACCGTTAGGCCACACTTATGTTAGACGAGAGACAATTATAAGCTCAAATGCCAACTGACTCCTGAGGCTTTAGCCTGAAAGAGTAAATTTGATTAAAATGAGTTAGAGTGGTGTGGCTTACATCTCGTTCTCACGTGGGTCATTCCTGGGAGATTTTTTGCTCAACCGACAAGCCCATTTAAAGGATTAACTTGAAAAGTATAAAATGGCGATGAGAAGGGTGTAGATTTGTGATTTTCCCTCAAGGGGAAAAGAGCATAGTTTCCTACCCAATGTCATTTTCTCCCAAACACACCATACACTTGTTCTTTCCCAAAGATCTAATTGTTTAAGACAAAAAAAGTGTGTCTAGGTTTTTGATCTTCCAAAGTGGAAGAGAGCATACTCCCCTAACACTTGTTTTGACTCATACAAAAAGATCACCTATTTATCTATGTGCCTAATAAAAATGCTAATCAAGCATGATCGTTTGGTTGATGTTCGATTCAGGAAACCTGCAAGACAATGTGAGTAGTTTCAAGTGATAGTCTTTGACATGCAAGCTGCACAAAGATTGATTAGTAGTATGGATGTTTTTTCTTCAGAGATGATGCTGCAAAACCTCAGAAAGGATTAAAAACTCAAAAATCTAAAAAATTCTAGGAAAATACAGTAAATCTGCGCATACGATAGTTACAGAGCGTAGATGACCAAACTACGTAGACGACAGTTTTAAAGAAAACAACATTTATTGTCTGTCAAAAATACATACCTGCATAGACAATAATGTTTAGGCACAGACACCGATCTGTGGAGAAGTTAAAGTACCTGTGTAGACGGTAACAGAATCAAAGAGTTAGCCTAAAAAGCTTTGATTAGAAAAATATTAACTCTTTTTTATGAAATTTGACAATATTTATCTCTTAAAAAGTAATACCCTATCAGAAACTCGAGAGTAAAAAACTGTGAAATATGATAAAAAGTGTTTTAAAGGTAATCTAGAATAAATTGCTTTTTTTTTACAGGCAGAGACGGTGATGCGAGAGCGCAGATGATGATCTGTGCAAATGGAAGTACGGAAGCGTAGATGATGATCTCAATGCAGAGATGACTATCTAAAGCACTTTTCCAGAATCATGGAAAAAACACAAAAATTTCAAGATTCTTGGAAAATAAGGGTTGTGGGTCCTGTTAGAGTACATAGTTAATCTTCACTTATTAATTATATCATGTTGATATTAATTAATAAGTTAGTCATACTCTATTTTTTTCTTAAGCTTTCTCTTAGGTTGCTTTTTCCTCTTTTTAGGGTTTCATTCAACTTTAAGGTCGAATGCTTGTATTTTATTTTTCAGACTCTCATAATACATTTTTAGCTCTGACATTTTTTAGCACAAGAGGGTTTTGCTTTTTCTGTATTTTGCTTCATTCTTTGTGACAGGTTTATTGCATGCAGCTGGATCTTGGAGCTGAATCTGATATTTCATCAGTTTCTACATGGTATCAGAGCCATTCTGCTGCAGCTTGTTCAAAGTTTGCTGAAGTTGTGGATCAAGCCCTTTCTTACTAAGGTTTTTCTATCACTTTGAAGGAGGCGCTATTTTCTGGAGCTGTTTGAGAAAAAAAGACTCCATCATTGTGTTCAGAAGGCTCGAGAGAGTCAAAATACATATAAAGTTTGACCATTTTGGTTACTGTGCCCTCAGGAAATTTTTTTTGGCCTACTAGGGCCATACGGGCACGCAAAATGAGGCAGAAAAGTCAAAAAAAAAAATTAAAAATGGTTTTTTGGGGGCTGCCAAAGTCACCGCCAATGCGCCACCCTACAGCCGCCATCGCTTGGCTCATCCTGGCCCGCGCCCGGCCCACCCGCCGGCACGCCACCCCTCAGCCGCCACCGCTCGGCTCAGCCCGACCCACCCACCGGTCGCCAGCCACCAGCGGTGCCACCCGCACCTCTACCGCCGTCTAGGAGCAGCTGCCACTGGTGGTAGCCACCGGCCTGCCACCAACCAGCCACCTCCTACACAGGGCTGACGTCATTTGTGACGTCAGCGACCGAAATATTTTTTGCCGACAATTTTCAAAAAAATTTGACAGGTTTAATTTTTTCCGGTGACTAGAAAATTTTTCTACTGACAGCCTTGATGGCCATCAAATTTAACTTCACAGACTGGTGATGGGTGTTTGAACGTCAAATTTTTTGCCAGGACTGTGTTTTTCTAGTGAGCTTGCATTTTGGGGGTACCCGTGCCTTTTTGGCCATATCTTGGGCATACGGTGTCCATTTTCGAAAAACAAAATATTGCTGAAAAGGTGTTTTTGAGCCAGATGTGTTGATGTTGGTCTTGATCGTTGGTTCTGCCATTTGAGCTTCTATTTTTGGCATCAAAGTTGAGGCTTTGTTTTCCTCTCTCTCTGCTTTTGGGAACTCAGGTTTTTCTCTGGTTCTTTGTGTTTTTTGCTTCATTTGTGGTGTACGAGGGATAGTATTATACATTGTGGGGGGGTACATTTTACTTTCTGCAATTTACTTCAGAAAGACCCTTCTACTTCCGTCTTATTCTTCTTTCAATGTCAGACTCCTCTGTGGCCCAACTGACACCTCATAACTACCACACATGGAAGCTACACATGACCAGACTTCTCATGTCACGAGGTTTATGGTCCTGCATGGATGCAGCTCAGCCAGTTCTACAGAGACCTTATGAGGCTCTTATGCACAGAAACAGGATGGATGAGGCAATGGGCCTCATTGCCATGAATATTTCAGATGGGTTGTTGTTCCACCTAGATGGTTTGACTACACCCAGGGATATGTGGGACAAGTTCTCCACCTTGTTTGGCACCATGAATCAGTTCAGGATTCTCCAGATAGATGCAGAGTTCACCTCCTTGGCACCTGAATCATTCACCATCATTGAGGACTTCCTGATGAAGTTCAAGTCTCTTCGATCTATTTTACAGGTTGCTGGAAAGATGAAGTCAGATAATGAGTCTATCTTCCTGATACTCTCAAAGCTTCGTGGTCCTTATCAGATTTTCACTTCTACCTTCTACTCCACTATGGATGCACTGGGTGCACGGCATGTTATGCCCTCTTTTGAGACCTTTTGTGACAGGTTAACTCATGAGCAGTCGAAGCTCAATCAGATGGATTCTCTTACAGGTTCACAGTCACAGGCATTGCTTGCCAAGTCATCTCAGAAAACACAGAAGCCGAAGCCAAAGTAGATATCTGATTCCTCTTCTCAGCACTCTACTGGCCCACCATCTTCTTCTAAGAAGGAGAAATAGAAGACTCAGCACCCTTCATGTTCCTATTGTCAGAAGGGGTCCCATGATGAGTCACAGTGTTTTCAGAAGAGATTTGATGGCTATGAGAAATAGATTGCAGATTTGCAAGCTCTCTTTTAGAAGAGCACTATTTCCTCTCCATCCTCACAGGGGTCTGCTTTTCAGTCTTCTGCCTCATCTTTGACATGTGGACAGGATTTTGGACAGGGTCATGCATTACGGGCTTCCGTTGCATCCCCTTCACAGGTCCCTTGGATATTGGATTCAGGTGCTTCTCACCATATGGCATCTTCTCAGGATTTGTTCTCTTCTTTTGAGGCTTCTCTTATTCCTCATATTCTCATGGGGAATAACACTGTATAGACAGTCTACGGGACAGGTTCGGTCAGCATTTAGGATGGCACATTCAATTATGTATTGTATGTTCCATTTCTATATGCAAACCTTCCCTCGATTTATCAGATTACATGCAGTGGGTTAGGGAAGACCATTGATTTCACGGTAGATTCAGTCTTCATCAGGGATAGTGTGACAAGAGGCATTATTGCTACAGGGACAGTTGATCATTCCACCCGTCTCTACACCTTCTCTCACTTTGGTCCACCATCTCCATTGTCAGAGCACAGCTCTCCTCTTTTGAGAGAGCATCATGTGGTGCAGTC
>MU227195.1:849744-872451 GCA_018584345.1 Thuja plicata | reverse complement strand
GTTGGCAGCACGCATTGTACTTATGGCTTTGAGAGAGTCTCTTGAAGTCATTCTTTTTGTCTTTGCTTGCTTTTATATCTCTTTTTGGAGAGGAGTTTTTCCCACTGGGTTTTCTCCTTTGTCTCTGGTTTATAGAGATTTCCTTGTTTGGGTACCTCATCAGGCCTTGTTGCCGGTACCCTCTTTTCCTGCTTTCATAGCTGTGCTAGGTTTGCTTCCTCCCGAGCTTCGCTTAAGGGGGGGTGTTAAAGTACATAGTTAATATTCACTTATTAATTATATCATGTTGATATTAATTAATAAGTTAGTCATACTCTATCTTTTTCTTAAGCTTTCTCTTAGGTTGCTTTTCCTCTTTTTAGGGTTTCATTCACCTTTAAGGTCGAATGCTTGTATTTTTTTTTTCAGAATCTCATAATACATTTTTAGCTCTGACATTTTTGAGCACAAGAGGGTTTTGCTTTTTTCATATTTTTCTTCATTCTTTGTGACAGGTTTATTGCATGCAGCTGGATCTTGGAGTTGAATCTGATATTTCATCAGTTTCTATAGGTCCCACTATGCCTGCCAAAATGTGTATGCCAAAAACCTACCTGTTGGGATCACGCTAAGACATACAAACATTAGAACATATAAACCATATCAATATATCAAAAAGCATGATCAAATATAAGATTTTCCATCATAACCTCTGATGAGCCAAACAAGTGCACCCAAACCTTGTTGCTTTTCTCTTAGAGAGGAATGTGGGTGTTCTCTCCCAACATAATAACTAAATCCCACTAAATAATTAAGAAAAATGCAAGCTAATGATAAATAAGTGATGAACTCAAGAACACGTATTGATAAACTTGCCCCAAGCTCTCACCATGATTGAAAATGCAAATATAAGCTGAGATGATGTGCATATGATTGAAAATAAAAACTATGATTCATTCCATTATGCCTAAAATGTGATATCTAGATTCAAACTTGAACTAAAAACATGAAAATGAACTAAATTTGCTAAAATGCTTAAAGAGTTCTATAGCTAAACTAGCATGATAACAATGCAAAAATAATGGGGTGATTTTCTCTTGGCAAGAGCCTCTATTGATAGATTTTTAGAGGGAAGGGAAGGGCTTGGATGAGGTGGATCACATGTGGCATCCACATAGATGCCACATGGAGGAAACAAGTGCAAGAGGACAGGCCATGCAAAAGTCAACACAAGCCTTTAAGGTTTGAGTGACTCAAGATTTGCTCACACATGTGTGAGCAACTCTTGGGGAATGGAGTAGGGGACAAAAGAGTGGCTACATTAAAGGAAGTTGGTGGCTTCCTTTTTGAGGAGTTTCTCACACATGTGTGAGCATTCCATTGGTGCTTAAAGGAGTAGGAATCACATTTTAAGTGTGATTAGTGTGTGTTTAAGTGAGGAAGTAGGTTTACTAAGAAGGATAGGTAGAGTAGGGTAGAAATAAAGTAGGTTTCTAGGTAGGATTAATAGGTCTTTAGGCTAGGCTTAGATTAAATTTGAATTTAATCTTAGTTTAGAAGAATATTAGAAATGTGGAGGAATGAATAAATTTGAAATTTATTTAAAGGGGATTTATGGGGGTCATGTATTAAATAAAATTTAATACATTAGAGGGATATAGTATTTAAAATAAATTTAAATACTATAGAGAATGAACTATATTTACTTAAATAAAATAGAGGAACATAACAAATATAGTTAATTAATTAAAATCAACTAAAGTGTTTCAAGAATATTAATTAATATAAGGTCGATTTTAGACGTTTACATATTGTACTCTTTTTGTGATAGAATTCAAATCGGTCTTCAACTAAGAAACACACAAGTTAAAATTAAAAAATTTAACCCAATAAATATTGTCACATGTGATCTTATCAGACAATGTATTGATCCTTTTCCTTTCGCAAGATATGGTGTATCATTAAATATCTTAACACTACCACCTTTGCAATGATTTAAGGTTTTAAACTTACTTTCATCACCAGTCATGTGATGTGAGAAACCACTATTAATTATCCATCTATCACCTTTACTCATATATGAAATAAGTTTAGTCTTCTCATCCTCATCAGATTCATCTTTCATAGCAACATAAACAACTTCTATATCATTGTCATCAGATTTATCAGATTCACTATTAGTTTGTTCTTCAGCAATATAACTAGATTTATTACCTTTGTCCTTATAGTCCTTATACCTTCTGAAATCTCTATCATCCCTTTTGTCTTTTTACTTTCTTTATCTTCTTTCATCCTTGTCATTATTGTTAGGGCATCTTGCTGCAATATGACCAACTTTGTTACATCAAAAATAAATTATAGGAAGTTTACCTTTGACTTTTCCTTTTCCTCTTAGTAGTCTTCTAGCCATAAGTGCCTCAATTTCATCAAGATCATCATCAGAAGTGTCACTGTCACTATTCACATGTCTCTGTTTTCCTTTATTTATATTTAAAGATTCAATTGTGATTTGAATGCATAATCAACATTGTGAGGGGTGAAATTAACTCTTTTTGGGTTTCTTTTTGGGTATGTTGGGGTCCTGCTTTTTGTTGTGTAGTTGGCTATCGATGTTCGTAAGGGCTATTATTGTCTATCTTTTTTATAAAGCTGTAAATGGTTTCATGTTCCATTCAAAACTTGTATTTACCTTTATCAAAAACATTGTGAGGGGTGAAATTATCAAAATTTGATAACTCAAAAGAAGTAAGTCTACCAACTAGACCTTCCAGAGTTAAGTTGTTACTAGGAGTACATATTAGTTATTATATAGTAGATACTCTAATAGAATAAATAGGAAGTAGGGTTCTCAATACCTTGCTAATAACAATATCATCATAAATAGTTCCATTAGTTCCTCTAATGGAATTCACAACCTCCTTAACTCAGCTACAATATTGAACATTAGTTTCACCATCAATCATTCTCATTTCATCAAACTTACCTCTCAAGCTTTCAGATTTGTCTCTTAGTACATTGTTTTCACTCCCATAGATAGCTGTCAGTGTGTCCCACATTTCTTTTGTAGTTTTACAGTCTTTTATGTCTTCAAATCTAGGATAACTTAGGGCTGATGCAATCTCCAACATTGGTTGATTATGTTCCTTCTTTTCTTTCATCTGCTGAGCTGTCAACATTGTCGGCACATTTATGTAATCATTTTCCACATTGTATTTTTTTGCTTCTCCAATTCTAGCTAGGTGTAGCTTGATGAAACTTTCCCATGCAGGGAAGTTCTCCTTGTTTAGCCTCGATACCTCCTTTTTATACATCTTGATCTTTAGCTTCAAGTACCTTCAAACTTTTCCTTACAAGCACCACTCAGCTATAATACCAATTATTAGAATGATTTAAAATAACTAAGAGGGGGGTGAATCAGTTATCCTCAGGTCTAGATAAACCAATTAAAATTTAAAACACTTTAACCAACTTTGATCTACTTAATAATCCACTCGGTCTCTATAGCATAATCAGAAACATAAACTTGCAGTCCACTGTCCTAAAGTAATCAAATTGTAGAATATAAAACTATTAATAGTAAAACACATCAGATAACATTCACACAATTATGACACCAGGATTTAACGTGGAAACCCAATATGGAAAAAACCACCAATAACATGCTACTAATCTTTCACTCTTCTTAAGTGAGTTCTGTGAGGAGCCAACCTTGTTAATGGTTACAATACACACTGTTAAATGTGACCCTGTTAAAGGATTTAATCACCCTTTTAAAAGTGAGCCTTTTTAGAGGACTTAGATCATTCCATTAGAATGTCACCTTGATTAAAGGATTTACAATAGGACTATTAGTTAAACCTTGGTTAAAAGGATTTTCACTGATACAATGGTTAGAAAGTAACAATAGATTGACTTGAAACATATAACTCACTTTGTAAATACAGATCCACTTTTTTCTCAAATGCTAATTCACTAAATGGCCTCCATTGTCATCTCTATCTATCAAATCTTCTTGGAAATCTGTCAAGAAATCACCACTGTGCAGTTCTATACTGCTCTACTCAGCCTTCTACTTAGATTTGCCAATTAAATGAATCAACCTCTCCTTACCATAACCTACAATTAGATTAATCATATACCTCTCTGATTAGGGAGCTTGATCTTTTTTTGCTTAATCATCACCATAGATCTTAGGGTTTGGTCAGATCCAACGAATCCTTCCAACATTTCATTCTCCTTCTACCTTATAGAATACATCTCAAAACTCCTTGAATCTATACATAAAAATGGTTAAAGATATATTAAATGCTCATTTAATTATCAACAATGACGATCCTTATCTTAAATACACTTTACATATCCCAAGAATTCAACTATGTCAGCTGGGATCTCAAATCTTTCTCAAACTGTCAAAATAATGACACTCGGTCATCATTGTATTATTCCTCTCAGTCATCACTAGATAACTCGGTAATTACTGATGCTCGGTAAATGTTGATGCTGGATCGACACAATTTTCTCGGCGTTGTACTGGCACTCGGTCAACACTCGCATCACTCAGCATAAACTTATTAAAATTAAGTTCCTTAATCTTCTTCTATTTTGCTCGGTCAAGACTAAGCTTTTAGTCTTCCAATCTTCACTTGGTGTTAAAGATAAAAAAATACGTTATCTTTCCAAGGTGCGCTCATCAAGTACCCATTGCAGTTTCTCATAACTCAACCATTTCACTAGGTCTTCTTGTTATCTCCTCTTTTCAGATTTTCTTCATCAATCAATTCATATGGCACTTTGCTAGATAACAACTATCTTACCAGTTAAGGTTTAACATTAATGGAAATATGACAATTGCTTCAATTGTAGCTTTCAACAATGTGTCATGTAGGAAGGAACTGCCCACGTTCAATCCTTTCCTTTGGAACAAAATGTCTGCGGTACCAGCATGTGGCACCCTCAACAACAAATAGTCTTGAGAAGAAAAATCCTTTGAAAGAATAGATCTTGCAGATTTTGTAGAAACTCTGCCACCTTAGCACTTGGTGCACACTTGGTGATCCCAACTTGGTGAGGTCATAACTCCCTACTTGGTCCATGGAATTCCAAAATACTCACACCTTTGAAAAGGTCTTCAAACTATCTAATTTTGGTCCTTTAACACATACCTTCAAAAAATCAAGTTAACAGATTGGTGATAGTTTTGATCACAAATTTCACTCTGAATTCGTCCAAAAATGTAAATTACTAAAACATAGAGAAATACTAAAAATTTGGATTTTTATTTTTTCATCTTTTCTTACACCATCACTTCTATAATACCTTAGATCTTCTTCATGTGCTACTCTACATGAACCCTACAGTAGATAAAATCTACACTTACCAATAAAGTCCATTTAGATTTTTTATAAAAGCTACTACAAAGTGGTGACTTCTGAGTACATCCATGTACACTAAAGGTCTACATTTAATAGTTTTTTCTAATAAATAGGAAAGTAAATTTGTAGACATATGTGATGAAATTTTTAAAAATTAAAATAATGTAAATACTAATTGTGATGTCCTTGACTATTCTTATGCTCGTCTATAATGCAAGAAGTATCTCTCTCACTTTTCTATGTAAATAAATTTTATTTTCTTGTTCTTGCATATAATCCATAAGTGGGACAATTTACATGCTATAATACTTCTAGTTAAATGAAATGAAAATATTTTTATTAAAACACCTTGATCATGGTCATAGTGTTGTACATATTTAGTAAAGAAATACACATGCTTACCAAATATAAAAATTCTTCATAGTTATGTCTCATTCGTAACCAAACATTATATATATACTTAAACCTCACAAAAAATATCATAATGTTATTCATACTATACAATAAGTGGAAATATAGTTCAATATAACATTCAATTATTCCATAGTATTCTCTAAGCTCCAAGCGATGAAAGATATATGTATTATAACACCTAAGAACATGTGATAACACTATTTATGTTTCTATAGAATCCTTATACACAAACCAAATATTAGAATAGAAACGTTGGGTGCTACCATATGTACATACACAATCTAAAAAAACTCTCTCATTCATAATCTGTGCTTAATAATTATAATGTGCATGCACCATACGATATCCCATTGCCATATATTGTTTGTGCAAACTCATGATAAAGTTTCTAATTTTCTTAATTGGTACTTTTGATATTTCTTTATCATAATTGTTTGCTCTCTTTATTCGTGCTTTGGGTTAATGTTGGGATGGAATATCCAACTTATGAAATTCCAGTGTGATTTGAATGTTTATTGAGAATAATATTAATTATTATTATACATGCTTGACTTATTTTTCTTATTACTTTCCTTACATTAATGGTTTTTTTTCTTGTTCATTGATTTATGTGAGTTAATTATTCATTTTGTATCTGTACTAGGACTCTCAGGCTCCCTAGTGATGATAATTAGTTTGCGCAATAGAAAATTAATGCATATAAATTGAACCTTACAAGCAAAACATATTTCATCATCAATTACCTCCTTGTGCCTCGCTAATGATGAAATGGGTAGGATATAATCTTATCACTTACTTTCTTATTATGTGTCTTCTTAAAGTGGAGATTTACTTTCTTCTTCAAAATAATAATAATAGAGGAATTTTTACTTTAATTTGGTTATCTTTGATTTGTGCATTGTGAAACCCTTAAAATTTTCTCTAGCTTTAATCCTTACATAACCTAGACCACCTACAAATGGTGATATTTGTATCACAATGATTGGTAGGGATATTCTTGATCATTATATAGTAAGTTCTCCTCTATAATACCTAATATATTGATGATATAATAAGTTAACAATATTTATATGAGATGTGCTAAAGGATGATATCTATTATAGGACATATAGTTAAGGATCAAGTGAAACTAAAATATTACGATATTAGCTAATTGGTAAAATAACATGAGTGGATTCTATCTTCTGAACTTTAATCTTTGTAAATCTCATAAGGTTATTAAAGAAATAATTTGATAAATAGAAGAATAATAGTAAAATGTTATACAAATACTCAATAGTAATAAGTCACTTTAAGGGGTAAAACCTCCATAAGTACTCAACAATAATATGATAATAAAATAACCACTATGTCCTAGATATACCAAACACATTTCTTGAAATCTACGTAGGGCAACTTAACTATCTATATTGTAAATTATATAAATGATCATACAACTTAATTAAGGATCATACTATCATATAACTTGATTAAGGACCATTATAGCGACATATGAGCTACACATGTTCCAATACAATTAGTGGGTTAAGAGTATAGCATGTCATCTTTTAGGACACCAGTTTCTTCAAAATGGATTGGTTGTGAATGATTTTGCATGAAATATTCATTTGACCATGCAACATCTTCAATGGTATAATAATTTTATGTTTGATCAAATTATTAATGATAATACACTAACAAATAGTTCCTACATATATCAAACTTATTCTTTGGATTTAACTTAAGTCAACCTAAATATCTATATAAAGTTATAAAAATTATCATATAACTTAATTAAAGATCATTCTATCCACACATGCACTACACATATCCAAATAAAATTAATGGGTTAACATTCATCCTTTTAGGGTATCATTTTCTCCAACACAAACCAACTATGGATGCTTTTGCATGAAGTCTTAATTTTCACATCTAGAATCTTCAATGGTATAATTTTATTGTGCTTGATCAAAGTATTTATAATCACTCATAACTAAAAACTATTAATGCATGTTTAAAGGATTCAATCTAGTTCCAAAATCACTTTCTTTCCTCGTCAAACTTCATTAATATTGTATGGATTGAAGTGTTACACTGATTATTTTTTCTTTATTCTTCTATGTGATGTTATATTCTTCTTCTGACTAGTGATTATCTTTGGTTGTTGTTGAATGTGTTGTCACTAATTTAACCTTTAGGTTTTTCTTTAAGGAAGAGGTATGGATGATGGTAGGTTTCCTAGAACCATTTTAGTATCTTGATCATAAACACTTATATATCATTATCATTTTGGCGTGCACCCTAAAATTTCCTATAAATATAATAATGTACAAATTTTTGTTGATGCACTTCCAATGGAAATATTTGATCCATAATCCTTTCTACTCCCTTCTTTAGTATCTTTCATACTTTTTATGAGGTTACCATCTCTGGAAACTTTGAATTTTAGACCCTTGGTTCAAATGTCCCACACTCTAATTAAAAATGCATGACCAACTCCTAATTATTCATCTAAATTATTTCATAGTTAATGAGCCATTAAAATACCAAAGTAATGTTTGCACTATCCATGATGTAGAAAATATGGGGCAATCAAACATGAATTATCTCATGGTGAGCTTAGTTTTATGGCATTTTCTCAAACAATTAATTTTACCTTCCTCTACAATCATAACCTCACATTTTAAGGCTGGGTAAATGAAACAATTATGCATTAAAAACTTATTATTGTTGAAGTTATGAGTACTCCTTGATTCTATCTCAATATTACAACTTACTATTATTTTTACAAATCTAGTACCTTACAAATCTATGAGGTGATAATATTTTATAGTTCATGGAAAGATATAATTGGACATACACTAAGCTTTCAACAACCACTACTACCTCTTCTTCACCCTTTTCTTCATCACTGATGCCTTTGATGTAGAGAAAATTCTCAACACGTTTATGTCCCCTACTATATTTTTCATCATATATTACAACATAACCATTGAGACCTTTTTTCCTTAGTTTATTGAATCAATCTTGCAAGTTGGAGGGATAACATTATAGGAGTCTACCCATCTTTGTTGCTAGTGAATTCCTTCCTTCTAAAAGCTCAATACTTTTTCTTTACTTTGTGTTATGTATTAAATAACTAAGATATACAAATTTGGATTAAACATATACAACTCATTTTGGACCTGATCCTTGATCCCATAAAGAAACAAGACGTTCAAATTTCCACTGATGATTTCTTCCACTTGTAATGATATATTCTAGAATTATTGACTGTTAGATATTGTTTGTTGTAATATTGCAAATATGTTTAAAATTATGATATACATGTTGTTTTGAGAGACATAACATCTTAATAGAGTGATCAAATTTTAATATTATTTCTTTGATGTTTTCCATTTCTCTTTTCATTTTGGATCTGATATAAATCAAATCTCCTTTCATACAAAACGTGATATTAGTAAATTCTCTTGTTATTTATGATGACCTATTTTTCTCACCTTCTTCTTGCCGGTGCACTTTTTCATCTATTAAAGAGGAAATTAGAACAAAATATCCTCCTAATCTTAAATTTGAATCTATATCCTCTTTATTTTTATTTTTTCCCTAGTGTGTAGGAATTCTTACTCTTACCTTTACTCTATAGCCTTATCATGATATCACCAAAATATTTTTTTGATGAATGTTGCCTTTCTTATTAAGTTACATATTCATAAAAAAGGGGTCGGGGGACATAAAAATCACCCCGTGAGAGTTTCACAGCCAGACATAGAAACTATAAACTATTCATAAAAAAAAAAAACCATAAAGCCTTCAGGCTAGAAGAGCAGTGCCAGCCGAAGGAGGATCTGTGTCATTAGGACCCCAGGTATCCCTGGATTGACTGGAGTGTTGGGAACCAACCAGCCATCAACAACATCATATTTTTCTTTTTATTTCTCCTCCGCCATCACCAAAATATTTTGACAATATATTATTCAAAATAAATTAGAATAAGTAATAATTTTTGAACAAATCTACTAAAAAGTAGTTTTGATATATTAAGTAGGTAAGTGGGTCCTAAACCCTTTACAAAAGCATGATATAAACCATACATAGATATGGGAAAACTAAAATAGAACTTCACTTTAATATTATAAAAATAATAAAACTGGTAGGAAAAAAAGAATAAACCAAAGAATGGTATTGTAAAGGGCAAGGATAAATAATTCATCCTTACCATTTTTTTAATCTTTTCTAATCACAATTTTTTTTTTCTATAGAATAGAATTGATGGAAGGATAAAGAATTCATCCTCGCCCTTAATTTTTTATTCTTTTCTAATCACAATTTTTTTATGATAGAATAGAATTGATGGGTATATTTTCAAAGTTGGTTGCATGAGATATACACACTAATTAAAATCATTTATAATCATACACACGTTTTATAATAAAATATCTATTCAACATGTTTTTTTTTTCTCTTTATATGATCTATGTAAATTTGTAAAGACCATGCTTCTAAAGGTCTTATCTCAAATAACATTGCTCATATATACATGATACCTGATACCTAACAATCTACATTTTTTAATATTTGTCTAGATACTATGGTTATTACTAATTGTTAAATTAGGACTATCCTTGTGCGTTCAAAAGTTTGTTTCACTAGTGAATATTTTTTTGTAGAAGAGTTAAAAAAAACTTGTTTCATAGTTTCTTAATATCAACTAATAATTTCATCTCAAAAATTATGATTAATTGATTGATTGCTAAACACCTCAAATAATATTTTCATACACCTAAAATTTTCATAAAAACTCGCTCCCAAATTGTACAAATTAAAAAAATGTATGAAAAAGACCATTCTCTCATCAGTGTACTCTCCACTCACCCATTTTTAACATAATAATCAATAATCAAAATTCATACACATGACATCCCTAGAAATAATTTATAAATTCTTCAATAAACTTCTTAAAACCCAATAAAAACACTTGACAACAAAATCTTGAACACAACCAAAATCTACAATGAAAAATATGCACACTCTTACCTTTCTTCATCGATTAGAAACCATATTATTTTTTATATTAGATTTAACTCTTTTTATTTAATATTAATTGAATAGCTTAAAATAAGAAATGCACCCTTCACACTTTGATTCTCCCACATTTACAAGTAGAAATAGAAAATGATTGATTAGTCTGTCATTAGCTGTCCGACAATAATGCATAAATCGTGCATGCCAAAGATTTGGTTTTATGCGTGCATAAGTAAGCATTATGTCATGCTGAAATCATATTTATTTGTATCTTTTCTTACCATATTCGAGTTTAACGTGGTAGTTTTATATATTTATATGTCTATTTGCACTTTCATATATCCACTTCATTTCTTCAAATTGCCATTCCATTTGTGAGGTTTGTTTTCATGTACTACAAAGTTGTCTCGTTTCAATCATGAGGGACAAGAATGAATCCAAAATCTAAAATTTTTGTATTCAAATCATAGGAATGAATTTAGAATTTAAAATAAAAAATCTTTATATTCAAATTTCAGCTTTTGTCTCTTTGTGTTCTCTCTTTCTACGGGTCATTATACATTGATTTGACATACATTTTTGTGGCATTATTATGCGATGATATTTGAAGACATTCAATGTGTCATTTATTCGTATATTAGATTTAGGAATAATAGAACTTATAAAGAGCATTTCAAAAATTTAAATGATAAAAGAACTAAATATATAGGTCATTTGAATGTTGGTGAATAGTCTCTAATATTCCTCATTGCCATTAATCTAGACTACTAAAGGTGTTGACCTAGGGAAACATGATCACCTATCATGTCATCTACCCAACAATATCCCTGAATGCCATCTTGACACATATAACTGTTGGGAAAGAAAAGGCAAGTAGGTTGATCAAGAGTGTTTTATTAGATATTTACACATCGCACAATTCAACTTTGCACCTCAAATCATCTTTGCATAGATCTTAAGATAGACCCTACAAAACTTAGGATTGAATCAAAAAATCTTTTGACAATCCACAAACTTAAATGCATGGACATCAAACTTATGCCATCTATTTTTTGAAAGTGACAAATGGAATTAGTGTCAACATTAATAATATTGCAGACTATCTTGCAAATTTAGGGGGTGATAAGTGTGAAATCGGCACAATGGAATGTGACTTTGCTATAGATAAGTACCTTGTTTTTGCAGACATGCTACAATTAGAAAGATATAATATCTAATCATTGAATTTGGTGGCACAAAAAGTAAAGATTAAAGATGATTATATGTGACGTCAAAGCAAGTTGTTTCCAAAGTAATTCTCTAAACTTGCATGGGGTCACATGTTCAAGGGGTACAAGATACATGTGCAGAGGATTTGGTAATGAAAATCACTTCAAAACTTGATGCACGCAACATGTGTGGCGTCACGAAGGGATACATTCACCAAGATGAAGGACACATATCTACTAATTTTTATTTATTGTTTGCGGGTATTTATAACCCCTATGACTCTTTGGAGATTAATAAGCTAATTGCATTTACTTATAACCCTTTACCTTCTACATTTTGTTTACAAGAATTTCTACGGGAGTGTTGTCAAGTAGTCATCGAAATGTTTTATGGTTCCTCATCATCTAAAGAAGGCGAATTTTAGGACTGTTGTGAGTGTGTAGATTGCAGATGATTTCACATGGAGTATATGCCAAGAATTAAAGGATTAAGTTTCTAGTGCAAGAGTGGGAGCATCCAATAATAGTGCATGTTACAGATGAGATTTTGGGTCAGTTCTTTTACACTCAACACTTTCAACTTCGACACTCTATTAGGAGGGTAATTGTGTTAGTAATAAATGAGAAGGGGGGTGGGAGAGGGGTGGTGAATCAGTGGCCTAAAAAATATTTCAATAATAAACCCTTAAAACTTAGTACCACAAAATTATACCTCTAGTTATCTTAAGTCCTATAAGATGAATGCCTCCAAATACTTTTATCAAACTACTACTGATCGGAATGCTTTGTAAAACCTTCTATTGTGTGTTTACCGAAAAACAATCTATTAATTTACTGATAGACAGTAAATTATCTAGAGTATACCAATCAATCCAATTAAGTTATGTGAAATGAAAAACACTAAAGTAATGACTCATAGACACATTGACACATGGATTTTTAACGTAGAAACCCTGTTAAGGAAAAAACCACTTGGGACCGGTAACCCAAAATTTTCACTCTTCTGAAGTGAGCTCGGTGAAGAAACAACCCTGTTAAAGGTTACAAACACATTCTTAGGTGTGACCTTGTAAGAGGATTTGAAAGTTTAGTCTGTCACTTGATATCGGGCATCTCTATGCTACCATCTTTGATCAAACACTCACTTGGCCTGTCAATAGGTATCTGGCATCTCATGCTATCTTCATGATCAAACTTTTTGATACTCCATTGGATGTATCTCAATATAGAAAGGATCTTTAAATCCCGCTCGCTTAAGAGACTTTCTGAATCAATGGTTAAACTGAAACTGTATGATCTGTTCACATATACAACTATACTTGCAAATTTTCAGATCTATTGTAGTCTCATAAAATATTTTGATCAATATATCTCTGTTATACCTTTGCTCCACTTTGATTCTACTCGGTGATGCTATGCTCTGTTGCTCGGTGTCAGCAGAATTATTTATCTCTTTCCTTAATTTGATTGATCAACACTGTATAAAGTTTCTCTTCATCAGTTTCTCTTTAGCATCCTCTTTTTCATTCTCTCCCCACCCATTTGTAATGAATTGAGTTGTCTCTTAAATAGACATGATATCACTGTTGTTAGTTTCTTTATTTTCTTGATCTTGGCGTGATCCACAATTCTCACCAATTAGATTTAAAGCAAAACTCCTATTTTATCTTGTTGATATCTTCTTGCCAACTTGATAAATCAGCTTTAAATCAATTACTTATCTCTGGCTTATCTTGTCAATGAAAAAAATGATAACAACCAATTAAGTCTATATTTAGCTCTGCCAGCTAGATATTTTGTCATTTGTGAACTTCAGTTATTTTTAGTTTTAACTCTCTGATAGTGTCAGTCAACACTTCAGTTCCCTCGGGCTTCTCCATCAGTTTACACTCTGTTTCTAGCCGTCGGGTTTTCTTGTGATTCTACTCGTCAGTAATGCTTGTCAGTTTTCTTGCTCGAGCATCACTGTGACTTGACTGTCGGTGATCTCTATCCATCAGGTTCCACTGACTATCGGTGTTTATAGTCACAATGTGAATTCTTGTCTTTTATGCATTATAGAAAGAATAATCTTTATCTCTCTGATCCTCTGAAGTCTTTGACACTTTGATTATAACTGATTAGATTATATCAAGTTGACATCAATGAAAGTACAATCCATTAACTGTTTTAATGTCTTGCATTATCCTTTTGCATTTTGGTGATCAACTTAACATCTTCAAACATTCAATCAGCTACATGTCATCAATCTCTCCCTTTGGCATTGATGGAAACATACTACATTATCATACTATACTATCACTAATACAATATGAAATATACAGTTTCATCAAGCTTTTCTAATGTAACTATTACAAATGTCTCACTCTCGGTAAACTCAAAATAGCTTAGATTTGTTTCTTGCAGAGTGGTTGTCTTCAACCTTTAATCCTTTCACTCGATAGATGTATCATCTTTTATCTCTTATTCTGATATGTGCTCTTCCTTGACTGTTCCTCTTCTTGATAATATCTTTTTCCTTTGACAACATTCTTTCTCTTTGTTTGAACTCTCTCCTTTTGTTACTTCTCTCCCTTAGATGGATATTGTTAGTAATAACTAGGGGGGGGGGGTGAATCAGTGGCCTCAAAAATTTATCCTTCAAACATTAACCACCAATCAAATAAACCTTAGATTATTAAGTACCTACAAGATGCATGCCATGAAATACTTATAATGAATGACTGTTTGTCGGTTTTCCTTGTCTATCCTTATTCTCCTTGATTACTAATAAGCAGTATAACTATTTACCGAAACTCAGTAAATAAGCAGAGTATACCGATCAACCCAGTGTTAACTATGTCAAATACAAAACAATAAATAAATGAATCATACACACATAACACATGAATTATTAATGTGGAAACCCTGTTAAGGGAAAAACCACTGGGACCGGTACCCCAAATTTTTACTCTTCTAAAGTGAGCCCTGTTAGGATCCAACCCTATTAAAGGTTACAAACACACTGTTAAGTGCGACCTTGTTAGAGGATTTTATACATAGAGGTTGTCACTTAGTATCAGACATCTATTGCTACCATCCTTGAATCAGTCTCCTTCTTAGACTGTCAATAGGTATCGGGCAAGTCCAATGCTACTTTCATGAATCAACCTTTTTGGCACTCCTTGGGATGTACCTCAATATATAAAAGAATGTTAAGTCCTACTCTGTTAAGAGACTTGATGCTTCAATGGTTAAACTAGAACACTATGACATATTTCTAATGCAACTTTGAATTGCATATTTTCAGATCTATTTAAGTACATTACCTCTCTGATCAATGTATCAATTCAATTCTTTGTGCTTCACTGTTCGTCAGTGTCTGCAGAATTCTTTAGCTCTCCTTTAGCTTGATTGATTAGGATTGTATGAAGTTCTTCTTCATTAGTTTCTCTTCAACATCCTCTTTTCATTCACTCCCCTTAATCCCCTTTTCATGAATGTGATTGTTACAAAAATTAATTACGCTTGTCTCTCATATAGATATGATATTCACTGTTTGTTGATTCTTGATTCTTGATTCTTGGCGTGAAAAATAATCCAGCCAATTTGATTTAAAGCATAAATTTTGATTTATCTCGTATTTATCTTCTTGCCAACTGTACAAATCTTCTTTAAATCAATTACTTAACTCTGGTCGAATAAAACAAAGAAAACAACCAGTCAAGTATATCTTTAGCTCTTGCCAGCTAGATATTTTGTCATTTTCTAAACTCTCTATTCTATCAGTCAATTCTTCAGTTAGTTGTCGGTGACAAATGACAGTTCCATTGGCATGACTCTAGTTAGCTTCGGGATCTCTGTCCGTCGGGCATCATTAGATTTTTACTCATCGAGCAACTTTGTTTTTAGCTCATCTGGCATCTTGTGGTTTTGCTTCATCGGGCAATACTGTCTTCTGTTCGTCGGGTATCATTGTGACTTTTCTTCTTTGACTTTACCAATGGTGTGCACTCCGTCGGTGTTATCTATCACTTAGTGAATACTTGACATTTATGCATTACTGAAAGCATAACCTTTGTTCTATTGATTCTCTGAAGTCTTTGGCATTATGTACATGACCGTACAGATGATATCAAGTTGACATCAATGACAATACAAACCATTAACCAATTTAATGCTTTGTATTATCTTCAACTTAACATTATCAAACATTCAATCAGTTACATGTCATCAGATATTTCATGTGTAATCAATTTCTCTCCCTTAGAATATTGATTAACTCTTCATTTCTAATTCTCAGGAACTTTTCTTCATGAATAATGATATAATCTCTCCTTTTATCATATCTCTCCCTGATGGTAATTCTCCCTTTTGTATGAGATATTTATCTCCCTAATGGCGATTCTTCCTTTCTTGTATGATAATGAGATATTTCTCTCCCTTTGACAACAATGCCAAAAAAAAAATACTTCTCCTTATCTATATCATGTTCCATCCCTTTGCATAATATACTCCTTGAATTTCCCTATCCATTAGCAATACAATGTCTCTAGTTTTCGGTGTAGATTTGTACCTTGATGTGTACAGATGTATCTATTGCTATCCATTTTAGTGTTTGCATCAACATGAATGATATTCAGATGTGGTATAGGTTGATGCAACCTCCTAGTTAGATTATTGACCGATAGACAAGGGTTGAACCCCTAGTCTTTGTCTCAGATACTCAAATGTATCCTTCGGTAATAGCTTGGTGAATATATCAGCTAACTGTTCCTTTGATTGAACATATTTTAGTGTCACTTCTTTTTCTTGCACTTGTTCTTTTAGATAGTGATACTTGATAGCAATATGCTTTGTCTTAGCATGCATGACTGGATTCTTAGAAATGTTTATTGCACTGGTATTATCACAATAGATAATTACTGGTTTAAAGATTTTCATATTCATACCTTCCAACAATTGTTTGGTCCATGAAATATTAGAGAAATTTGCAGTAGCAGCCACATACTTTGCTTCTATAGTTGACTGAGAGATACATCCATGCTTCTTGCTAATCCATGTGACAAGTTTGTCACCCATGAAGAGTGCTCCTCCAGCTGTGCTCTTTCAGTCATCAATGTTTCCAGCCCAATCAACATCTGTATAGACTTGTAGCTCAAATTTTCCTTCTCTTTTGTACCAAAAGCCATAGTCTTCGGTGCTCTTCAGATATCTAAGAATTATTTTCACAATAGTCATATGTGATTCTTTGGGATTAGCAGAGAATCTTGCAACTATCCCCACTGCATGTGCTATATCTGGTCTAGTGTGAACAACATACATTAGTTTGCCAATCATGGATCTATATAAGGTCTGATTTACCTCATTTTTCTTATCTTCCTTTGTTATCTTGCATCCAGTAGCCATCGATGTTCCAACTGGTTTGGAATTTTCCATTTTGAATATCTTCAACACTTCCTTGATATACTTGGACTGAGTGATATAAATGTCTACATTTTGTTGAAGAATCTGTAGACCAAGAAAGAATTCGATCTCCCCAAACATAGACATTTCAAATTCCTTTCTCATTTCATTAGCAAAGGATTTGCATAATAATTCATTCCCTCCAAAAATGATATCATCAACAAAAATTTCAGCAATTAGAATATTACCATTGGTATCTTCTTTTAAGTACAAATTTCTATTTTCACTTGTTCTAACAAATTTTATGCTAATGAGATATGAGTGAAGTCTTTCATACCAGGCTCTTGGTGCTTGTTTTAATCCATACAAGGCTTTGTGTAGTCTATATACCATTTTTCTCTTGTCTAGATTAACAAACCCTTCTGGTTGTTCAATGTACACCTCTTCTTCAAGTATTCCATTTAGGAATGCAGATTTGACATCCATTTGGTATACCTTGAATCCTTTGTATGTAGCATAAGCAAGTAAGATTCTAAATCCTTCTAGTCTAGCAACGGGTGCAAAGGTTTCACCATAGTCAATACCTTCTTCTTGTGCATATCCCTTCCATGCTAATATTGCTTTGTTTCTGGTGACTTCTCCATTCTCATTCAGCTTGTTTCTGGATATCCATTTGGTACCGATGACATTCTTGTTATTTGGTCTCGATACTAGTCTCCATGTATTGTTCTTCTCAATCTATTCTATCTCTTCATTCATAGCACTGACCCATTATTCATTCTCAAGTGCATTGTAAACAGATTTAGGCTCAAAATCACAAATTAAACATCTGGTGTTAAGTGACTTACTTCTTGTTCTTGTTCCAGACTTCTTGTCTCCTATGATTTAATCTTGTGGATGATTTCTTCTGACATAGTTGGAAAGTTTTGGTTCAGCTCTGTGTTCATCATTCTGATTATCTTCTTCACCTTCATTTTCATCTCCATTGTTTAGAACATCATCTTAAGTATTATCCTAATTGTGGGTTATTGCAGCCTGATGCTTGGGTACAATGTTTTGATGCTCGAGAGCGACACACTGTTGCTCAGGTAAAGTGTTAGGTTCTATATAAACAAACCTGTTGTAGTCCTCTGGGTCCTTTTTGCTTTCCTTATCATTAGTTTCTGCAAATTCATCTATTTTCACATTTGCACATTCAATCATTTTTTTAGATGCCTTGTTTAGACATTTATAAGCCTTTATTTTGGTTGAATACCCTAGGAAGACACCTTCTTCACTTTTGCAGTCAAATTTTCCATTTCTATTATCCTTCAATATATAACATTGACTACCAAAATCTAGATCTATAGATTGCAAAAAAATGGAGCGTGAGAGGGAGGGAGGAGGACGAGGAGGAGAGAAGGAGGGAATTCAGAATTTGAATTTTGAATCTAGAGGGAAGCTGGGAGTTGAGGGATCTGCCAAAGGATATACGATAGAAGGTGTAGAGAATGTTGTCTGACCAACGAAAAATGCTGGAGGATCTACTATGTTTCTTTCCAGCAGGGACAATGGGTCAGAAATGGGACCAGAGGCAAAAAATTCAAAAAATTCAAATGTTGGGGGAGAATCATGTCAAGGTGAGTCACATGATCTCTCTGTTAATCAAGGGAAAGCTAAATGGGTGGGTCTCTTTGGCATAAAACCTTTGGGTAAGTCCATTTTTCCTAAAGTGGATATTCTGTCCAATCCATTGAATGGCGAGGTTGGTATTCAAATACTAGACTAGTTAGTTGACCACACGATCTCTATCATGGCCTCTACCCTGGTAGGAAATTTTTTGGGCCCTAGACCGAATATCGATCTAGTTAGATCCTTTGTGGAAAAAAAATGGAGGATGAAAGGTCAAGTTGATGTAGCGTCCATGCCTAAAGGTTTTTCTCCTTTATTTTCTCTAATGGGGAAGACCTTTCTAAAGTTTTGTGTGGGGGACCTTGGATGATGGGAAAATCTTCCCTGTCTCTAAAAAAATGGACAACGAGCCTAGACTACAATGATAGCTTTTTCACTGCGGCGCTAGTTTGGGTCTGTCTTCCTGGGATGTGTTTGAAATATTGGCATGAAGATATTTTAATAGCTATTGCAGGTTCTTTTTGGGAGATTTTATCAATAGATCCTATGACTGAAGCCAAAACTAGACAAGTTTATGCAAGAATCTGTGTAAATATCCAACATAATTTTGACCTTCCTCAGGTAATATATCTGAAATTGAAATTGGGGATATGGAATCAAGAGATTGAATATGAATCGATGCCTTTTGCTTGTTTTATTTGTAAGAAATCTGGTCATTGGGCTAAACACTGCCCCCAGAAGACCGAAAAGGAAAAAAAGAAGGATCAAGAGAAAATACAAGGTTAGAGAATGGAATGGAAAAGAAAAATGGAGGAATCTAAGGTAACCTCGAACATAATGGAAGGAAATAAGGAAAAAATGGAAGAAAATGAGACTATCCAGTAGGAGCAAAATGGGGAAGCTGTCCAAGTAAATGTGATGCAAGTTCCCAAATATAACTCAAGCAAGACAACAGAAGAAAGAGAGGAGATAATCATAGTTGAAGCTAAACAAAATGAATCAAGAAAAGAAGATGATGTTACTCCATCTAAAGGAGAAAAGAAATAAAGGTACCCTGAAGAAGAGGAGGAGCTGGCAGAAATAGAAAAACAATGGTCAGAAGAAAAACATAAGAAGGAAACCAACCCAATTAGGGAAAGGAAAGTTGACTCCCCAATAGACCAGAACCATAATGAGAAACAAAGGAAGAAGGAGGAAGAAGCAGAGGAAAAAAAGTGGTCAACTGTGGGCTCAAAGAAGGGACCAAACAAGAAAATCCTAAAATCCCCTTATGAAAATTGCCTTGCCTTTGAAATGAACTTAAGCTCTGGAAAGAAAGCTGAGAGTTAATCAACTGGGAAATCAAATAAGAAGGTAGGAGGCCAAACAATAGGAGTCCTAACAAGACAATAGAAAGAAGATATAGGGAATCCAAAACAAGAAAAAGGAAGAAAATCAGAGAAAACTCAAAGGGAGGAGGAAGCAAAACAAAACATTGCTGATGGAAAGAAACTCACTATCTATTAGGTTCGTACCCCAATCCTTAAATGAAGATTATCTCATGGAATATTCAAGGACTCAATAGTCCTCATCAGAAAGATGTTGTTAGGAACTTAGTTAGAGATTCTAAACCTGATATTCTTTTGATTCAAGAAACTAAAATGAGTAAAGAAAAAATAGAAAGTATGAAGCTGGCTAAAAATGGGAAGTGCTATGGTAGTAGCTTAGAAGGGGCTTTGGGAGGACTGGCCATTTTCTGGAACCAATCTTGTTTTGACTTTAAGCTTCTTAAAGAGGACAAAAACTTCATTGTTGTTAATATTAGGAGTTTAAAGGACAACTTCTCTTAGATTTTAATAAATGTTTATGCTCCAAACACTAAGACAGGAAGACAAAAGACTTGGAAGAATCTGCATGATCAGATGGAAGGTAGAAAGGATAACAATTTTCTCATTATGGGAGACTTTAATACCCCTCTTAAGAAGGAAGATAAAAAGGGCATAAATTTAGCTCAAGTGGAAAGCAGAGTAGACTTTATGGAATTCATTATCAATGAAGGATTGCTGGATATAGATCTGGAAGGGATCAACTATACTTGGTCTAACTGTAGGGTGAGAGAGGACCTAATACAAGTTAAGCTGGATAGGGTACTGATTAATCTGAAATGGTACACTAAGTTCTCTTGTGCCCTTTCTTAGCTTACAAGAATAGGCTCAGTCCATTTCCCCATTTCTTTTAATGTTACTCCGTTCACTAGAAAAAGAAATGCTCCTTTTAGATTTGAGAAGATATGGCTAGATCATCCTGACCTGGAAAATAAAATCAGGGACTGGTGGAATATTGACGTGGAAGGAACAACTATGTTTAAAGTGGTGAAGAAATTGGCTAATGTCAAAAACAATGTTAAAAGTTGGAATAAGCACATCTATGGTAACATTTTCCAAGCCAAAATAAAAATCCAAAGGGAATTGAAAGATATCCAGGAGGAAATTCAAAGGAATGGTTTATCTGAAAATCTGAGAACTCAAGAGAATGTTTCCCTTGCCGAATTTCATAATATCATAGCTAAAGAGGAGACTTTTTGGAGACAGAGATCTAGATCTCTTTGGTTAAAAGCAGGAGGTAAGAATACCAGATTCTTCCATCTCTCATCTCTAAAACATAAGGCTATTAACAAAATTCATTCTTTGTCTTCTAGGAATGGAAAAATAACCAAAGAAGAAGATATAAGGGAAGAAATGGTGGGATATTTTGCATCCTTACTATCTAAAGATCAAAATCTTAACTATGAAGACCAAAGGAATATTCTTGTTTCTATTCCTTGCATTTTGGATCATGCTGCCAATACTCTCCTAAAAGCTATCCCCTCAGAGACAAAAATTAAGAAGGTAGTCTTCTCTTTTGAAGGAGAGAAATCCCCAGGTCTGAATGGGTTTTAGATGTTCTTCTTCCAGCAGTTCTGGAGCATTGCTGGGAAAATTGTCTATTCAACAGTTAAAGAATTCTTTGGAACAAATTCTATTCTCAAGGAAATTAATTCAACTTTTATTACTCTCATTCTAAAAAAACCTCGAGCGGACACAGTTGACGACTTTAGACCCATAAGTCTTTGCATCTCCCTTTATAGAATCATTTCGAAGGTCATGACATCGAGAATATTGAGAATCTTGCCTAATCTTATCTCTCCTCAACAGAATGGGTTTGTTCATGGAAGACAAATTCTAGACTCAATTATGGTGGTGCATGAGAATATTCACTCCCTTCAAGCCTCTAAAAAATAGGGTTTCTTGATGAAATTAGACCTGTCAAAAGCATATGACAGAGTGGATTGGTCTTTCTTGTCTAAAATTCTAAGTTCCTCTGGATTTGATAAAGATGTCATAAGAATTATAATGCAATTGGTTACTACGGTGTCTTCTTCGGTGCTAGTAAATGGTGGTTCTTCCATCTTCTTCCACCCTACAAGAGGTCTTAGACAAGGTGATCCCATTTCTCCTATTCTGTTTTCTATAATGGTAGAAAGTCTTGGGAGATCCATTAATAGCTTGGTCTTGGCAGGTCATATTTCAAGTCTTCAACCTTCCTCGGCTCTGCATAAGTGTTCTCATGAGAAATTTGTGGATGATACTACACTAGTACAAAAACAACAATATATGACCAAATAAACTACCAAAAATTGTAGATAAATGACCAAATTTGGTCACGTGACTAGTGGTAGTTTATTGCCGGTCATTTATCTCGTGACCAAATTTATG
>MU227195.1:838091-849644 GCA_018584345.1 Thuja plicata | reverse complement strand
AGGTTTAAGGGTTAAATATTTCACACGTGTAACCAAAATCTAATTTGATTTGAAGATCTAATATTAGATGCAAGTCAAATTTGTTTTTAGACATGAGATGAGAAACCAATTAGAAATAGTAAGTCATAACTGAAAATTTGTTTGATGAAAACAGGGTCTCACAATAAAATGAATGAAATTGTGGAACCAAAAAGGGAAAACCCCTCAAACTATTTATTTAGTCATTTATTTGGTCATTTTACCCGATGACCAAATTGGTCATTTATTTGGTCATTTTACCCAATGACCAAATTGGTCATTTATTTAGTCATTTTAGTTGTGATTTTACCCGATGACCAAATTGATTATTTATTTAGTCATTTATTTGCCAAATATGATTAGTTTTGGTCATGTGACTAAAAATTTTAGTCACGTGACTAAAAGTTTTAGTCACTTGGTCATTTATTTGCCAAATTCTACTAGTGCTATTATGATGGGGGAGGCCTGTGTAATGGAATCCAGGAACATGAAAAAGGCCCTGAACAATTATACTAATGCTTCAGGTCAATCTATTAGCTGGGAGAAGAGTTCTCTTTTTTTTTTTTTTTTTTCTACAATATGCCTGATGAATGACAAAGGAAGATCTCTTCAATTTTGGGATGCAAGATAGGGAATCTTCCCTCAACCTATTTGGGTCTCCCTCTTTTCCATAAAATTGATGATTCTTTCTGGAATGGTATCCTTGACCATTTCCACAATAAGCTAGTAGGTTGGAAAGGAGATACTCTTAGCCAAGCTGGAAAGTTCATCTTTTGAAATCAACTCTCCAAAATTTTCCAGTCTATGCTCTTATTCTCTTCAAAATTCCTCAGAAATATGCAAACTTGATTGAAAAAATTCAGAAAAGATTTCTTTGGTCTAGAGTGGAAGAGAAGAAGAGGCTAAATCTTGTGGCCTGGGAGGTGGTGTGTAAACAAAAGAAGTGGGGTGGGCAAGGTATCAGAAGTATAAAAAATACAAATAAGGCTTTGCTGGAAAAATAGTGCTGGAGAATATTTGAAGAGGAGAAGGAATGTAATGCCATCATCAAGAGAAAATACCATTTAATTTCTTTGGAGGAAGTGCTTAGGGACCCCTCAAAAATCAATGGCTCTTTCATATGGAATAGTATCAGGAAAGGAAGGGATTTGATCAGAAAATGGATTAGATGGAAGTTGGGAAATGACAGGAAAATCAACTTTTGGACAGATAAATGGCTGAAGGAAGAAGCCCTTAGTGATAAGCAGGAATAGATGCCAGCGATTTTGGATTGTAAAGAAATTGTTGGAGAGAAGGTTTCAGATTACTGGATCAATGGTAAATGGGTGGACCTTAGCTCCTTTGATGATTCCCTCAATATGGTTAATATGTTTCTTACACCCTGGTTTGTTAGAGATAACAAACATGACACTTTGATTTGGGGGCCGGAGGCTAATTGAAAGTCTTTTGTCTCTTCTTCTTCTACTCTTCTTTTCCTAAAGGCTAATCACTCTTCTAGCTGCCAGGTATGGAATAATAATCTTATTCCCAAAATTAATATGTTATTTTGGCTACTTGTTCAGAACAAAATTTTTATAGTGGACAATCTTTGCAAAAGGGGGTTCAGTATGCCTAACAAATGTATTCTTTGTTGCTCTGAAGCTGAAAATTATAACCATCTAATGATTCATTGTTATTACTCTTGTAAAGTTTGGAATTTTTTTTTTAACATCTTCAACTTGGATTGGGTTAAACCAAATAACTTCGAGGATATGGTTAAACAATGGCATTGCCCCCTTAAGGGTAAAGATGTCAAAGATCTTTGGAAGCTAATTCTGCCCCACTTTACTTGGAGAATATGGAAGGAAAGAAATAATAGAATATTTAGAGAAAAAACTCATCCTATCAAATTGTGGAAAATAGTATATGTAGAATTTTGCTGGCAAACTTCAAAAATCAGCTCTCTAGCGACTTCCCCTACAAGAACTCTCTCTGTATCACTGATATACTTATGATTTCTTAGAATTAGAAAGATAACAACCCAAACTTGAGGGAAAACACCAAATGGAGTGCTCCTCCGAGTGGCTGGGTCAAAGGTAATTTTAACGGGGCAGCCAAAGGGAATCCAGGGAAAGCTAGAGTGGGAGGTATAATAAGGGACCCTGCTGGTAATTGTCTAGGAGATGTTGCTGCCCCGATGGGAGTTCAGACTAATCATATGGCAGAAGCCATGGCTGCCCTTCATGTGCTAATGCTAGCCAAAGACATGGGATTTTCTAAACTGTGGCTAGAGGGAGACTCTCTTAATATAATAAATTGTATTAAATGAAATCATGAAGCTTCATGGACTATCAACCATATCATTGAAAAAGTTAAATCTATAATGCACACTTTCAAAGATTATCATATATCCCACATTTTCATGGAAGGTAATACGACGACAGATGGCTTAGCCAATGTGGGTCTACAATCTAATGTCTTGCAATCATGGAGAGGAGAGGCAGATCTTAAAATGGATATTGTTAGTCTTATTAGGTATGACAGGATTAACAATATTGAAGGAGTGATTAATATACATAATAAATGATGAGGTCATCAATAATGATGAAATGTGATGTGAGCTATCATTCGAAGGAAATGGGATTATTGAAAATTGTGACCCCACACGGATTATGGGTGTTGATGAGCATTTTGAATATGAATAATCACTACAGTAAATCTTTCCAGGGTATTGTGCTCTAGACTTCTAAGTATCTGCATTTTTAGAACATGATGAGCATCATGGGGGGAGGTTTGAAGAGGGAGGAGTCGATAGAATGCACCAAATGGAAACAAAAGAAGAAGGTCTGGAAGAGGTTGAAGAAGGAAGGCATATCATAGTATTTGGAGAAGCTCCATGGTTGGGATATGGAGACAATGAAAAGATTTGCAAAGGGTTGGAAGGATGGGAAGGTTAACCTGTGGGGGAAATCTTTCACTCTGACCATGAGGGTTATCTCTGAAATCACGGGCCTTTCATGCGAGGGAATGAAATTTTACAGGGATAATAAGAGGGCCGGGACTCAAGCTTTCAAAATATTTTTGAAAATAGAAGAAGAAGAGGCCCTTTTAAGAAAAGGGATGGGGGATTATGTTGATATCAAAAAAATTAAGTCCCACTAGGTGAAGATTCTTACAGTGATGATCGAGTATTTTACATTGGACAATAGATACTCCAAAATTTATAATCTACACTCTGTCCTGGCTAATCATTTTAGGCACAATAAAAATGTTTCATTTCCTTTTTATCTCCTGAGTTCATTGCATAACAGCGTGATGGAGCATAGAAATAAATCAAGTAATCCGGTGCTCCATGTGGGGCTCATTCTACTGATTTTAGAATATGCTTGTAATCAAGTCCCGGAGCCTATTCCCAAAAGGGTAAAAGGGAATGCTACGCATGTAAAGCAAGAAAAAATAGAGTTTGAAGAACAAGGTTAGAACCAGAAAGAAGGTGAACTCGGAAAGGTAGGAGGAGATGGAAGATGAAACCCTAGAAAATCAGGGTAATGATGAAGAGATCCATAATGAGGAAAAGGAGGAGATTCCCATAACTGATCAGGAAGCCCATGAGACAAATGACAAGATTCTAGTAAAGAAAAAAGATGATTAGCTGAGTAAGGAGGAATTTCAGACAGATGATGAGGAAATGCCTATGATAGATGAAGAGGGCAAGGGTAATGATGAAGGAAACCAAGAGAAGGAAATTGAGGGAAATGAAAAAGAGGGAGATGATAAGGAGGAGAAAAAGAATGAGGACAAGGGTAAGGAGGATCAAAATGAGCAGCCGATCTTGAAGGCTGATAAAAGGAATAAGAAGAAATAGAGAAAGGACCCCAAAATGACAGGTTTTGATATTGATGACAGAATTTTGAAAAGCAAAAAGGACTACAGGGCGAGTATGGAAGACTGGCTTAGTGAGGAGATGAAGATAATGAAGCAGAAATTGACTGAGATGTAGGAAGATATAGAGCCTGTTAAGTCCAAGGTTGAGGAAATGGAGAATAACTTGATGATTAAGGTAAATAAAAATAACAGAGATGAGGAGCTCACTGCTAGAGTTAACGCCATTGTAGAAGAAAAGATGCAAGATATGAAAAAGAAAATAAGCTACAATGGGCACATGATACATGTCATTCTAAAAACCAACAATAAAGGGCTTCAAGTCTCGGTTCAGAACCTAAAAGTGTTATATTCTTACCTAGAAAGAAGTCTGCTAGAAAATACAACAATTACCATTGATGATAAGGCAGGAAGCTCGGGCCCAGGGTCAAGAACCCGTAGTGGTCTTAAAAGGAAAATACCGGAGATCTCAAAAGAGATGATAGAGATGAAGGAGTCCATTGAAAAAATGGAAGAAATGCAGAAGGAGGTAGAGGAAGCCTACCAAAGAACAATGTAGTGTCTTTTCAGTTCTGGAAAGTCTGCTAGAAGTTGTGCTGGAAACTGTGCATTTTTTTGGCAGTTCTTTTCTTTCCTTTTTTGGGCTTGGGTGTTTGTTGGGGTCCTGCCTTTTTTTCATTGCAGGCTTTCTATGTTTGTATTGGGCTTATGATGCTTGTCTCTAGTAGTCTTTTGTAAAAGGTTTCAGGGTCCTTTCAAAACCTGTATTTACCTTAATAAAAAACATTGACTATCAAAGATTCAGAAGTAACTTACATTGGGTGTATGACCATACCAAAGCTCATAAGGTGTCTTCTTTGTGTCCTTCAATTGTACTATGTTTAGTGTGTATACATTAGTACTGATAGCTTCCCTCCAGAAAGTTTGAGTGATGCTTTTCTCAATCATCAATGTTCTTGCACAATCAACAAGTGATTTGTTTCTCCTCTCAGCAAGTCTATTTTTCTATGGTGTCCTTGGTACATAACACTATCTTTTATTCCATACTCATTACAATAGTCAGTGAATTATTTTGAAGTAAATTCCCCTTCTCTATCTGACCTTAAGCATTTTAATTTATTTTCACTTTGTTTTTCTACCATTGCTTTGTACCATTTAAACATCTTAAATGCTTTTGATTTATCTTTCAAAATCATGAATATCATCATTCTAGAGAAATCATCAACAAAGAGAATGAAATACCTATCTCCATAGTAGCTCTTTGTCCTCATCGGTCCACATAGATCTATATGGACTAATTCTAGAATTGCAGTAGATGTATGGGTTTTTCTCTTGAAACTAGACTTTTTCATCTTACCTTTTTGACAATTCTTGCACATGATATGCTCGGGCTTAGTCATCATCGGTAAGCCTCTTACATTCATTTTGTTTCTTATCTTTATCATGTTGTCAAAGTTCACATGACACAATATTTTGTGCCACACCCATAAGTCTTTATTTCTAGCCATCAAACAAGTGGTGTTAGTGTCATCAAGATAGAAAATGTTACCTTTTGTCTTCTCATCGGTACCAATCAACCTTCCTGATTCACTAAAGATCTTTTCCTTATTATCTTCAAATGTTACTTAGTGACCTAAATTGTTTAGCTGACAAACACTTAACAAATTGTCATTCAGTCCTTTAACCCAGTAAGCATTTTCACATTTTATCAGGTTATTCAACATTATGGTTCCTTTACCTTCAACTGGACAAGGTGTATCATTACGCATTCTTACTGAACCACCATTATAGTATTCAAAAGTCTCAAACTTTTTTTTATCACTGATCATATGGTGAGTGCAACCACTATCTATGATCCATACATCATTTTTACTAACTTTAGATATGAGTATAGTTTCAACATACCTTTCTACATCTTCATCTGAATCATCCTTCATGACTACAAATACCATCTCAATCTCCTCTCCCAATTTATTTTCAGTGTCATCAGCTTTGCTCTCAGCTAGGTAACATGATTTCTTCCCTTTTTCCTTGCAGTCTCAGGTATCTCTCTTGTCAGATTGTCGGTTGCTCCGGTATTCTCTATTATCACCTTTATCAAACTTGTTCTCAAATGATCTGTCATTTCCTTTGTCATCTTTTCATCAGTTTGGGCAACTTGCAACAAAGTTCCCAACCTCTTTACAATTGAAACATACAAGTGGTAATTTACCTTTGTATCTGTCTTCACCTCTCTGCAATCTTCTAGCCATAAGTGCTTCAATTCCATCAAGTCCTTGATCCTCATTATCACTGTCACTATCACTTCTAATAGCATGTCTATGACTTGAGTTACTTATATTTAGAGAAGATTTGAATGGAGATTCTATGGATGGTAAGACACTATTATCAAAGTTGTTCATCTCAAATGATATTAGTCTACCAATCAGACTATCTAGAGTAACTGTATTGTTTGCAACTGCTCTCATTTCATGAATGGCATAAATTCTAATAGCATAAACATGCAATAAGGTTCTTAAGATTTTACTTACCACTATATCCTCTTCAAGTGTACCTCTAACTCCTCAGATGGCATTGACTACCTCTTTTATTCTACTACTATACTGAGTAATGTTTTCCCCTTATTTCATCCTTAGGTCATCAAACCTCCCTCTTTGGATTTCAACCTTTGCTCTTAGTACATTGGCATCTCCTCCATGTACAAGCTTCAACTTATCCCACATTTTCTTTGCAGAGGTGCAGGTTTGGATATCTTCAAACTTGGCATCGAAGAGTGATGATGCAAGTTCTATCATCATGCAGTTATGCTCATGCTTAACTATTAATTGCTCAAGAGTATGAGGTCCTGTAGGTATCACATATTCAGTATCTAAGTATTGAACAATATCATTTCCAATACCTGATAGGTGGAGTCTTATTCTACTTTGCCATGATGCAAAGTTGTCTTTATTCAACTTGGGTACATCTCGTCTGTTCAACTTGTGATCTTTTTCTTGAGCTTTTAAACTCCCTTTCTAAGCACACAAGCTCTGATACCAATTGTTAGTAATAACTAAGAGGGGGGGTGAATTAGTGGCCTAAAAGATATTCCAATAATCAACCCTTAAAACTTAGCACCACAAAATTATACCTGTAGTTATCTTCAGCCCTATAAGATGAATGCCTCCAAATACTTTTATCAAACTACTCCTGATCAGAATGCTTTGTAAAACCTTCTCCTGTGTGTTTACCGAAAAGCAGTCTGTTAATTTACCAACATACAGTAAATTATCTAGAGTATACCAGTTAATCCAATTAAGTTATGTGAAATACAAAACACTAAAGTAATAACTCATAGACACATTGACACATGCATTTTTAACATGGAAACCCTGTTAAGGGAAAAACCACTTGGGACCAGTAACCTAAAATTTTCACTCTTATGAAGTGAGCTTGGTGAAGAGCCAACCCTGTTAAAGGTTACACACACACTGTTAGGTGTGACTTTGTTATAGGATTTGAAAGCTTAGTTTGTAATCTCATAAAATATTCTGATCAATATATCTCTATTATACCTTTGCTCCACTTTGATTCTACTCAATGATGCTATTCTCTATTGCTCGATGTCAGCAGAATTCTTTAGCTATTTCCTTAGCTTGATTGATCAACACTATATGAATTTTCTCTTCATCAGTTTCTCTACAACATCCTCTTTTTCATTCTCTCCCCACCCATTCATAATGAATTGAGTTGTCTCTTAAATAGACCTGATATCACCATTGTTAGGTTCTTGATTTTCTTGATCTTGGCATGATCCACAATTATTGCCAATTATATTTAAAGAAAAACTCTTGTTTTATCTTGCTGAGATCTTCTTGCCAACTAGACAAATCAAATTTAAATTAATTACTTATCTCTGGCTAATCTTTTCGATGAAAACAATGATAACAACCAGTTAAGTCTATATTTAACTCTGCCAGCTAGATATTTTGTAGTTTGTGAACTTTAGTTATTTTTGGTTTTAACTCTCTGATAGCGTCGGTCAATACTTCAGTTCCCTCAGGCTTCTCCGTTAGTTTACACTATGTTTATGGCTGTTGGATTTGCTTGTGATTCTGCTCGTCGGTAATGCTCATCAATTTTCTTTCTTGGGCATCACTGTGACTTGACTATCGGTGATCTCTATCCATTAGGTTCCACTGACCGTCGGGGTTTGTAGTCACAATGTGAATGCTTGTCTTTTATGCATTACAGAAAGCATAATATTTATCTCTTTGATCCTCTGAAGTCTTTGATACTTTGATTATAACCTATTAGATTATATCAAGTTGACATCAATGACAATACAATCCATTAACTAATTTAATGTCTTGCATTATCCTTCTGGATTTTGGTGATCAAATTAACATCTTCAAACATTCAATCAGTTACATGTCATCAAATTGGTGAGGAAAATTTAGTCCCATGGTCCAAGAGAGTTTTATTTCTATCTCAAATGTTGTCTGTATTTATTTCAAATACAATGGATTTTTTAGAATCACACACATTACTGAAAATAGTGGCTCAAAGGGTTGTCAAACCGCACATGATAGATGATAGAAAATTTCTCATTGTGGTTCAAAAATATGAGTTCTGGGTGTAACCACCCTAAATTGGTCTACTCTAACCAGGGGCCACGTTTTCCCTAAATGTGATCATACCCTCAATTATGTCAATCCAACTATCCAATTATTGACATAATTCATCAAAATCAAAATAATTCCTCAAATCAAAGTCATTTTATCACTACCTCACAATAATTACCTTAGCCTATTTAATTAAATCAATCCCATTAAAATCCTTGGCTAAAGGAATTAATTAAAATGGAATTAATAAATACTCTCAAAATAACAACTCATTACTTTCACATGAAAAGTCAATCCATAGACCAATGAGATTTCACTCACATGGATCACTCACATGGATCAACTAAGTTTCAATCCTCACCTGTCTGCATGGATTGATCTCAACCCTCCATTTCTTATTTTCTTCCATAAAAGGACTGATGTTTTAGCTCAAAGGGTTCCAATTTTTAGAATTCCAATTTCAATCTTATGTTGTCAAATTGATTTCATGTTTTAAGAACTAATTAGAGAACATTTATTTTGTGCTTTAATGTATCATTGAATCATGTCTTAGGATTGAATTGCATAATAAATAGCTTAATTCTATATTTGAATCTTCCATTCTAGGACTGTATTGTCACTGATCTAATGCATAATCTGAGGGAAAATTCATGATTTAGATCACACTCTTTCTAGATAGGAAGCAATATGTAAATTTTGTTGGTTTTTTCATCCTTTATAATTGAATTTCATGTGTCTAACCATTGATATAATGACATATTGAAGTGTTGTGTTACAACTTTGTGGGTATAATAATTATACACACATTGGGAAGGACCTGCACTTGTTGGAGGTTTATTCCCTAGAAAAATTATGCTTAATGGTTGATGCAATCAAGGATGGAGAAACCTCAAAATATCATTTTGATCCTTGCAGCCATTACAACACCATGGAAACAAAAATAACAATAAGAAAAGATGGAAAGAAATGAGGGATCAACCTTATATTATTCTTATAACATTATTTACAATAGATCGACAACATGCAGTCTTACATGCCAAGAATAAATTCTTGATTATGATAAAAAAAACCTCTTACAAACCCAAGTCAACTATGCCAAATAATCTTATGAAAATTACCTACCCCTTAGGAACAAGTCTATAAGCTTATAAAGCAATTACAATCATCGACCGACCCAGAAAAGATCACATTTCCCAATAATTGAGAAAATATCTTACGAAAAATAGTTCAGGACCCAAATCATCTTGAACAACCTCAAATAAGATAAATAAGAGATGTGATCATATAAATAAGTCAGCCTCAAATGTAACACAGAGATAGCATGATCACACATGAAGATTCCAATCGGTAGATCGGAAAATGATCAGAAATTACAATGACTGACTGCGAAAATGAAGAACAGGACAGTCATGCAAAGAATCTGCAAAATCCCATGTGCAATGAATCCAAATGAGGTGTGATCATATGATAAGGCCTATCACAAAGCCACAAACACACTAAAGAGACCACAACTCAAAACAAAAATGGTTGATGCAGTCAAGGATGGAGAAACCTCAAAATATCATTTTGATCCTTGCAGCCATTACAACACCATGGAAACAAAAAGAAAAATAAGAAAAGATGGAAAGAAATGAGGGATCAACCTTCTATTATTCTTATAACATTATTTACAATAGATCGACAACATGCAGTCTTACATGCCAAGAATAAATTCTTGATTATGATAAAAAAAACCTCTTACAAACCTGATAGGGAGCCTCCTTGGTAACCTTCCAAGTTTGTTTGAAACTATTAATAGGTCTCTCTTAGGACCTCTAGGGCTTCCTCAATCCACACTTCAACACTTTGAAGAATCAGATCTTCCTCTCCAACCAAGGAAACTAACTATCATGTTAAAAAAACACCATTCTTGTGTTCTACAAGAATCTTCCACTCAAACAACTCCAAGCCCTAAAATTAAATTTGGATTTGCAAGAGGTTCAAGGATTCAAAATAATCCATCTTTGGATTGCAACCCAGCTTTGAAACCATCAAATTGGTCCATGTTCCCATCGAGTTCTAGATTCTTATTTTCTAGGCCTTGTAGCCTTTTTGCAAATTAAGCCTCCTAGTTTTTAGGAAACCTAAAAAACAGAAAAAATATCTCAAAGAACCCTAAAATCTCTTCCAGTGGTCTTCAAGTAAATCAAAAACCCACAATGATTTTCTAGGTCTTATGGTACAGTACTGTCCATACACCGTACTTCTTGAAAATGGCTTCTTTCTTATTTTTGGACCAGTTTGAGGTCTTGGGCTTCAAAACTCATCTTTTTGGATCTTTGGGCACTCCTCCACCTTAGGGAACACCTGCACAACAACATTCAACACATCCATGGCCTTCTTGGCTCATGAGAACATGCCATGCAACTTTTAAACCCACTGTCACTTTCTTTTTCTAACCGGGCTATGAGTTTAGCTCGCCTAGGGAAAGTGTTTAAAAATATGTGCCAGAACTTTTAGAGCTCCTCCTTCCACAGTATGGTAGCTCCATAGACCTATTCTCCATTCCCAGGTGGCCGTAAAAAACCAATGGTGGGAAGTGGAGTTAGGTCCACATCTTTGCCCCTTGTCCAAAACGGGACAGCAAACAGTCCAAAACAAAAAGATTTTTCAAACGGAAAACAAAGAACAAATACAAAGCAACTTAATGAATGAAAAAGCTTGGTAACATGTATAAAAACAACCTCTAATGATCAAAGATTTTTTTTTCAATCCATTCAATACAAAAAAAACACAAAAATGCTTCAAATCTGCTATTTTTTTCTAGAAAACTCTTGGCTCCCAATAACAGTCCGTACAAAAATGATTTCTCTCCCTCAATTAGGGTTTTTCCACCTTATATATGGTTAAACCCCATGCTCCAACTCTTCTATGGGTTTAAAAACTCTTAACATCTCAAATTTCTTTAGACAACAAAATGTTGTCAGCAACTTTAAATAGTTGCTCATGTTGCATAGCAACATTTTTCATTTTTCAGCCAATCACACTTTTAAGTGTTTTTCTCCACCCATCTACCTTAGCTAACTTTAGC
>MU227195.1:820889-831954 GCA_018584345.1 Thuja plicata | reverse complement strand
ACTACTCTTGGTCAACATGACCTTATGTATTTACAATGCCCTACTAGAGGGTCTTACACACACTAACACACCAAAAAGACAAGAGACCACCATATTTTATGGCATCTCAAGGGTGCTCCTGCACCAAAACCCTCGTCAACTATGCCAAATAATCTTATGAAAATTACCTACCCCTTAGGAACAAATCTATAAGCTTATAAAGCAATTATAATCATCGACCGACCCAGAAAAGATCACATTTCCCAATAATTGAGAAAATATCTTACAAAAAATAGTTCAGGACCCAAATCATCTTGAACAACCTCAAATAAGATAAATAAGAGATGTGATCATATAAATAAGTCAACCTCAAATGTATCATAGAGATATCATGATCACACATGAAGATTCCAATCGGTAGATCAGAAAATGATCAGAAATTACAATGACTGACTTAGAAAATGAAGAACAAGACATTCATACAAAGAATCTACAAAATCTCATGTGTAATGAATCCAAATGAGGTGCGATCATATGATAAGGCCTATCACAAAGCCACGAACACACTAAAGAGACCACAACTCAAAACAACAACTACAGATCGACTGCTAACAGAAACAACACAATGATCAAACAGGAAACCAAATATTTTTGGTTGATGCAAGATTTCTAGGAACCCAAATATGCTCTTGCATCAATGGTGATGTGTATGTAGAAGTGTATGAAGAAATTAAAATAAATTTGGAAAGGAAAACCTTTCTACATGTAAAGAAGGCATTACAAAACAATTGTAGAGTTTTGGGTGAAGATCTTGTCTTACAAATACAATATCGGGTTAAGGCTTTGTTAATCATTTTAGAGCACGAGGCTAATGAAGGTGAACACATTGTGCATGATCATCTTGCTCTTCCAAATTTTATTGTTACTATTGGTCATGTAGGAGGAGGTGAATAAATTATTGATAATGAAAGCACCACTCATTCCCCTATTTGAGAAGAAGAAAAAGAGTATAATCTTCCAGTGGTGAACCAAGATACAGGGGGTACTATTCCAGTGGCGTTGGAGGAATAGAAAAGGGGATTTTAGAGTTTTTTCTGTGTGTGGAATTATATAATACCAAATATATAGAAAATTATACTTCTTAGGTCTTGTTCTATATATCTTCAGGGGTTTCTTCGAAGTAGTGAATTTCGGTAGCTGTGGGTTCCACTTTTTTAGCTTATAATGCATATAGTTAGTATCTAGTTATAGGTCCTTAAGGAAAATGTCTTTTGCAAATCTTCTATTCACAGTTGATAAATATGGTTGAATAGAGCCAAGAAACATTTCAATCTCTGTATTAATCTTATATTATGTTTGGTATTAAGCACTAAGTAATGCACTAAGAGGGGGGTGAATCAGTATATAACCAGTTCAACAATTAAAACTAATTCTAACTACTGATTGCAAACAAAATAGTAAACTGATTATCTGATGCATTAACCATTATTTGATCACACTCATAAACATAAGGCAGTAAATGAAAACCAAAAAATCACAACCATAACACATGTGACACACAAATTTTGGTATCATGGAGACCCTTGTAAGAGGGAAAAACTATGGTGGGGATGAAACCCACAATCTTCTCTATTGTAGTGTGGAAGGTTCTCTGTGAAAGGCTTCCAAAAAATCTTTCTAAGAGTTATACATATTGTGAGAGATACCTAGTACAATATGATATGTACAATGAAGACCTTTGAAAGTCTACCTCATGTGAGGATTAAATTCTACAATCTAGAGATTCACCTTGTGAAAGGATTTAGAAACTAAGACCTGTAAGAGTCTACCTTGTGTAAGGATTTAGCTTGCTAAAATTGCCAGAGAATAAGACACTACTACATTTGGGGCAAAATTTTGACGGCAACTTCTGAAAGATGATTTTTTTTTGTGATTTTGGTTTTTTTTTTTGTAATAGTCCCCAATGGTGTTGGAATTATGATGGGTTTTAAATAGACCATCAAAATTCTGACAGTTTTGGGCTATACATGAAAAAAAAGTGAAACGACCAAGTCATTTTTATTTTTTATGTTGACGAGATCAGAAAAGGAGCGGGAGGAAGCAAATTTGAGGTCAAAATTGCATGCAAAGACAGTGTAACTGGCTGGGGTGTAATTTCTTGTAGCTTCGCTTTCTTCATCTTTGATCTATGATTCATTTTGAAGGTATGTGATTTGTAGACATTAGGGTTTATTTTTTAGCAGTGAATGTTAAAAATTACAGTGATTATTATATGTCCATTGCTTTTCACCTGATATTCATTTCCTTCATTCATTTCATGTATTTAGTTATAAACCCATGCCCTCTAATCTATATTGTTGCTCAGAGAATTAACATTTCTATCTTCCCATGAAACTATAGACATATGACCTATTATAGTTTAGGAAGCAAAAGCCAAAAACAAACTGAAAGGTCTAAGCATGAAACTGCTACATTGATCCCTCATTATGTGTATAAATAGTTCCATGTATGATTGATTTCTCGTAGCGATTTCACTTTTGGTGTGTCCAGTTTTGACAAGCTATCCCCCGCAAGAAGCAACTAGTTTTCATTCCCATGGTGTGAGAGCGATTGACAAGGAATTTCTAGAATGAACATTCAATACTGACATAGATTCTTATCAGTCACGAGAGCTTAGGATTGATATCTATCTAACCTCGACTAAAGGTATGCCCTCTAATCTAATCATGACAGTGTTTCTTTTTCTTTCTCTTTGAAAGGAACCCTTGGTGCTTTATTTTTAATCAATTCTCTTTGTATTTCATTCACTCACTATTGGAAAAGATATCTATAAAAGGTATACAAACTTGAGTGAACCACTCAAAATATCTATAGCATTGTTATCATGGTTAGCATTAGTGATTTCCATTTCCAAGAATGATTATTTCAACACCATCCATTCATATTGTTTTAATGATTTTTTATCAGTGTTTCTTCATTGATTATTTAGCTAAGATAGTCAACATCTTGATACACATGAAATTATTGATTTTTAAATTTATGATTCGTATCACTTTCATCTTATTTTCTTTTAGACTCATTGGGATATGCTTCTATATTTTATTTCCTTCTTACTGTATATCATGGATTGGTATTATTGAGGGTCACTTCATTTTTATTTCAAAGTCTTTCACCATATTATATGCTATTAATCTCAGAGTTTTTATTCTCTACCATGCTTAATCTCAGGCAAATACCCACCCTATACTTTTGTCCATAGTTGGGTCTCTGTCATTGCATTTCATTCACTATTCTTAAGCTTCTTCATAATGTATTCTTCATGGACTTGTCAAAACATCCCATGATAATACTATACTCTATTGGCACATTGTAGCTCCTACACCAATGTTATTCACACATTGCCACTCTTCTTGCCTTTTCAACCATTTCTTTGACTCTTGTTATTCAAGGATTTCTGCATGATCACTTCATTGATGCATTGTTTCAATGTTTTCTTACCCCTGTGATTGATTCTTGTCTTGAGCTATGGTACATGACATTAGTCATTTGTAGTCTCTTCTACCATATCTATTTCTCCATGGGACCCTATTGATTGGGATACTTATAATAATTGACAGATCTAGATACCCTTTTTTCTTTGAGCCATTAAATGTCGTTGCACATTGTATTGTTTGCTACAAATAGCTTCCTTTCAATATTCAACAAAGACTACTGTGTGTGTATGTATGCATATGTATGTATGCATGTGTATCTATGCATATGTATGTATATGTGTGTGTGTGTATGTATGCACATGTATATATATGTAGCAAAAAATAAGGTCTATTGACTTTGTTATTTTGTGTGGAAATTAATATGATGGGTTAGTTCTTTCTGTAGTCCTAAAAAAATTGGACTCATGTCTAAAAATTACCAATATATCTCTTGGAACACCAGGACAAATCTCTAAAATTAGCTTCACATTATAGCCCATGTTCAAATGCTAATTTTTATCCAGTGTGAAAGATGATAATAAACTTTAAAAAAGTTGAGAGTTTTCTTACAAAAAATTAATATTTCCAACCTCTTTCCATTTCCACCTCCATTATCTTTCTTCTTCATTTAGGGACTTGGAGGATTTTTAAGCAACCATCAGATTTTGTATATTTTCAAGCTTAGAACTAATCTCCTTCTTCTATGTGAAAATGCCACCAAAAGTAGATATATTATATCCTTTAACCTTCTTTTTTATTATGTTATGATTCTGAGAGACTTAAATAGTTGACCCTTGGATAGGGGTATTCTACCAGCTTTGGAGACATGATTTAAATCAAATATGCAACTCCATACATCTCTACATTTTTATATCTTATGATCATTTGTGGTGAAAAATGTGGTCATTGTTGTACAATTCAAAGTCATTTTTACAAGTTCAGGGCCGTTTTTCTTAAAATATTACTCAATTTTGTTCTTTCAATAGTTAATTTTTATTATATTAGGCATTAGCCCATCCCATTCAGTATTGTAAGAAAATGATATATCAATGCAGTTATGTTTTGTTTGTGAACTTTATGACTCGTTGCTTGACTAGGTAGTTATATGTTCTGGCATTTGTGATCATTCTTTACAGATCATTTAGTTAATACATAGTTGTTTCTAACATTTTCTTCTCTCAAAATAAAAACATTAAACAATTAAATAATATGCCTTTGGATACCAACGAAGGAAAACTTCTCGTCCTTGTACTAACTACTCCACAGTAGTAAACAAAATACTTTTATGCATTCTTTTCCATACTTCCACTTTGCATTGGTTCATAGGAAGGAGATCCAGTGGTCCTATTTTACCAAGAAAAAATGCAGGGCTCTGAGTTCAATAGATGATGATTATGATGAAGAAGATTCAAAAATATTCATTTGATGATGGTTATGAAGAACAAGATTTGAAAATGTTCATTTGATAAAGATTATGAAGAATATTTGAAAATGTTGCACCAATCTGAATTGGATCAATCATCATTTTCAAATCTTCTTCATCAATCACCATCAACCATTTTCCAAGAGCAACACCTTTCTCTATATGAATCTTGGTTTACATTTCTCTATAATCCTAATGCAAAATGATTCTATGAAGTTTACCATTTATTCAAATTTTGGTAAGAATTTAATTTAATATTGGAAAAATGGTTTTAATTTACTACTTGGTTATATTTGTGTGAACTTATGTCTATGTAAGAAAGTACATGTTTAATATTTAAGATGGGTTGGGTGAGTGGGTTGTCTTTGTATTGAGTCTTTCTAAGGAGTGCATATGTGAAGCATGACTCTCTAGTAGAGACTCTTTGTGTTTCAATCTATCTCCTTGTTTTAGGACCAGTTGTGCCTATGACTATCATGTTTAGTCTTGACTCCATTTCAAACTTTAGTTCCAATTTTAGCTTGACTCCAATAACCTCTATAGTAGGAAAATTCCGCTTTTATGTTTAAGTGACTAGTGCTTTTTTACTTTATAGATATGAGAACTGAATGATCCTTGCAACACCACATGTTAGCAATTGAAGCTTTGAAAATCCCGTCAATTCATTTCCATCAGCAGGTTTGCTAATTCTTTGGTTGTTTTTGGAACACCTCTATATGCCATTGTGCATAAATGAAATTTTACACAACTTGACTTAACTGACAAGGTGTTCATTTCTTTCCATCTACATGCCTCTGAATGGTTTCTTCAATCATCTACTTTTCAAGGCACAGACTGAATCCTACATGGCTTTACTAAGCTTCCCTGAGTAACATGCCCTGATCTGTGTGGTTCCACAAGGTTTCATACTCTATTTTTGGAAGATAAACATATTCCCATGCGGATCTTACATCTCAATGACTAGTTTTTGTGTTACTGCAATATATCCTTTTGGCATCAAAACCACAAGCCAAAACCATTGATGCACACTGCACAAAGCCAAACACAATAGTTGATCTGTTGTGCAGACAACTAAAAGAAAATAGAAGAAAGGAAAATGGTTTAGACTGGTACAATATTGCTTGGTCCCTAGGATGCTTTTGCATCTAAAGTATCTTGGGACAACAAATACCATTTTAATGAAAAGGCCAAAGAAAATCCAATCTTATAGTGTTCCTTAGTCTTGATTGAGGATGACAGACACATGGTCGCTAAACTGGACTTGCATAGTGAAGTCAGATTAAAAAAAGCATTTGAAATCTACAACAACAAGTAGACTACATTTAAATTAATTGTTATGAATAAACACACCTTGAATATACTACATTGAAATAAATTCAGTAAGGCCATGTCAAGGCCATAGTTAGTATTTTATGTTTGTTTAATGTAATTGGTTACCTCTGGATCTCAATTTTTTGATACTCCTATGATCTTTCTCAACAAGTATTTTATTCTATTGTTGTTTTTTGAATAACATATTGGGTAAATACAAAACTGTGTACTTCTATAGGATAGTCAACACAAAATTGAAGCATCAAACAAGAATTGATCAAGTTGCAGGTGGAACATACACTAGAATTGTAAGTAATGTAGAATAACAAAATAAGTAATTTTTCGTGTCTACATTTTGTTATTTAGTAAGGGTCATTAATTATTTTTTTGACTGTCCTAAAAGGAAAAATTGTAATAGTCCTAACTCACAAATATTTTGTATTCAAACATGATACTTGATATATATATAATACAATGGTATGTAGTATAATCTACACATTTGTGAGATGTGATTAATTCCAGTTATATGATGTTTTGGGATGAAATTGGTGTGTTTGTTTACTTTCTCCATTTTAAACTAACCTATGACTTCAAAGGAGGAATTATGAAATATAGTTGTAGGTAGTTATCTCTTCTATAATGATGGAGGAGTCAAAGGTAATGATCAATGAGGTTGCTGCTATTAGATCATACATTAATAACGTTACTATTTTGAATTTGAGCTCGAGCATCATGCAATTTTATTGCTATCATTGCATGCTTGCTGCTGTTGTGCACCATATCTTGTTTTATACACTGTTTATTTCATTAAGACCGTGAGCTTGGCATTTGTAATGTATTTGATGTTATTGGATCAATGTATTTTTCCCACTTATTCATTATGTTTGCATACTTATTCATTATTTTCATTATTGTTACTTTGTTTTATGTCTTCTCGATGGATAGAACATTTGGTATTGAATGTTTTCATTTGGAGTCCTTGGAAGAACAATGCTCCAGATTATTTAATGTCCATGATGATGACATCAAACATGTTATTCTCTACCTTCTAAAACATAATATTGTTGGCTCACATGTACACAATGGGGTGATATATAAACTAGTTTTTTCTACTCTCTTTGAAGTTACCGATCGGTTAGAATGGGTCTTGAAGGTGGTTAATCATGTGGTTGTTTCCGACAATTTGGAAAAAGTTACACAGGGGATTCAAACCATCAATCCAAACATTATCTCTCGCAGGCTTGGCTCAATTTTTGATAGTAGAGATGGCTTTGAAAATAAAATGGTGGAGGCGTGGGAGGTGTTCAAGCTATCTTGTGCTAGTGATGACTACGCTGCTATGAGTATCTTCCATGGTCACAATGAAGAGTTTTTCACTTGTGACGATAGGAATGTTATGATGGACTAGTTCTTCGGAGTTGGCATTTTTGTCAACAAACTAGGTCATCTTTAGATCAAACATAGACATGATGTCTGGGATACTCTTCTTTGTAAATGTTTTTGTTGATACATACTTAGATATCACTTATTTGAAAAATGGTGGCTCCATTATATCTTCTTTGAGATTATTGTCCTAGATTTTAATAGAAGTCTTTTACTGTATTTTTAAATATGGTTTTGTATAATTGTTTCTCTTTCTTACCATTGTCAGCTACTAATCATCGATTTCTCTTTCTCCCTTAGGAATGATTTTTAGGTAGAAACGGTAGGATACCTTCTATCTTCCTTGAAGACTCTTTATCAAAAGGGGATCAATGTCCTTTATCTTCAATAAAATAAGGGGTGCAGAAGGTTTCTTTGCATCCATTGGGTATAGAAATTGAGTGGTATACCCAAACAATGCAAAGCATCTTCTGCACCCTCGATTCCAATGAAGAGAGAAATGCCATTGATACCCTTTGGATAAAGAGGCTTTAGAATATAAATATGATATCTTACCATTACTACCTAAAAATAATTTCCAAGGGATCATAGATGCTCTACCATAATTTCACTTTGTATATTGAAAAAGTACCGTATCTCTCTCTTCAAGGGTGGGTTATTCATTACTAATGGGTGTTGCTCCCTACACCCTCAATCAACAACTTGTACACACAATATATACAAAATATACAACCTTCACCTGTATATAAGAATTGATTAGAGAAGATATATGCATTGTTGATGACCATGCAGATTTTCCTAAGCACTACTGGGAGCTTACCCGACAACAAATGTACTATTATAATAAAAAAAATTGCAATTTTTTTTGAAATTTTATGAATGCTATGAGAATATTTAGAGGATTTAGTGAATTTTATAATGGAATGAAGTGAAAAGATAGTTTAGGTTTTTCTCCAATAGAGCTTGCGCTACTATTTCTATTTTGTAATGATTTTTTCTTTCAGGATCAAACAACAGAGCTTGCTATAATATTTTGTACTTAATTTGGAGTACAAGTATAAAATCAAAATTGAGCATCATCTGAAGCTTTGAAGGTACCATTGCAAAATCAATCTTATATGATTATATAATCTTGTTATTTTCTGAGATTACATCCATGTTCTATATTCCCTCAAGTTGCCTCCATTTTCTATTCCCTGCACCCTCAAAAAGCATTAGATATGCATATTTGTCATTTTAAGATCAAAGATAAAGGCCCCCTTTTTAATCTGCACATGCACACACACACACACACACACACACACAACCTTCACCATGCAGATTTGCCTAAGCACTACTGGGACCTTACCCTACAATAAATGTACATATGTAGGTACCCGAACCCCTTTCATGAGCATCCCACACAGTCTCATAGATTGACAGGTATAATCCAATACACCCTATAGATATTAATGTATTTCTCAATTTGAAAATATCTCGCATTACTTGCTATCTCTCTCATTTGATGGAGTGCAGGTAGCATGAAAGAGGTATTTTTTAGATGTATCTTCCTCGAGCTAAGGAAATATAGGAATGGAAGAAGAAAGTGAGTCATGTAGTATGTCTGAATTAGGAAGATTAACTAGAGGTCAAAAGACTAGAAGAAAATTCAATAAACGCATGAAATTTTTCCTTTCTCAAGGGGGGTCATGTTCTTATGATGATGAGAGAAGAGGTGACATCGAGGTTCCCTTTAGGTACCAATATCTACACAAAAATGGGTCCCCAAGGAACTTCCTCCAATAAACACTGATTTAAGTGTTAAAGGAAAGATATATCGCATTGCACCATCATAAATACATGGTTTGGGCCTATTTTCCATGGATGGCATAAAGGTCTCTTACAACAAAGTTGACGAATTGATGGAGTATGTTGGACCTTGTTAAAATTACAAAAGTTGGATGTGAATTGTTCAATATAAAAAAAGTATGTATAAGTATACACTCTTGGGAAATTATATTCAACAAAAAGACAATAAAAAAAGTAAAATAGTGGCTATATACATTGATGGAAGGCCAAAAGCATCAGGGAATATTGTAGGTTTTATAAATAGTACGTGACCTCTATCAACTATTAAGAAACCCAATTTCATATTTGAGGTGCATGAGGGAAATCATGTATTTGTATGTGCGATAAAATCAATACATGCAAGGGAAGAGTTGCTTATTGATTACAATTTGAATCACATAGATACAAACGATGTCACTATGATGGGTGTGCAGGTAGGTACTATGTACCATTAAATAATTGAGTTTTTTTCAGCCACATCTAGAGAGTCTCCTCACCATCCACCTCATCTCCATCGTCATCTTCTAATGAAATTTATTAATCTAATCCTTTCTAATTATTGGTTAACTTTAAATAATAACACAGGGCCACAATATGGAGTAGCCACATAGAGAGGACAATGATGATCCTACAGGCACTTCTTCCTATTAGGTAAACCTCTTTGTTATTTTACTACAAATTAGATAGAAGCAAAATGTTAAATAGTGTTTTTTATTATGTTATTTTCATCACTGTTTTAGATTAATTCTAATAGTGTTAGTAATATTGTTGTCACAGATAGGTGGTCAGTAGAGAAAGGGAAAGGAACCTGCAATCCCTCAGGAAGATTCCTTTGATGAGGACCTAGATGTTGATTTTAGTATTTGTGATGACCCAGCCTCTGCAGTTAAAAAATGCCTCCAAATAATTTCACAAAGAGTGGATCAATTGGCATTTATATTCCCTTTGAATCCTTAGTCACAAAAGAGGGTAATTGCATTGATGCAGCGATCTCAAAATTATAGAGTAAGTATTAGTGTAATTTCTTAACTATAAAAAAAGTTCAATAATAGTTTATATGTTATACTAGTCTTTTATGTCATTAAAGAATAAGTGGATGTGTTTCTTTTACAACATTTTTTTGTGTAGTTTTGAGACTCCTGGCCATGATGAGGGTACTGCAGGTGGTTCAGGTATATCACATGTTGGACTATCTTTTTTTATGCTCTAACAATATTATCCATACTAATCATTGATTTTATTATGCTCTAACAATCTTATTGTTCAACACCTATCAATGATCATTTACTATCACCACCTCGTACAATGATAGGCTCAGTTGTATTGCTTGCTGCAATGTCAAAAATTTGTAGCATGGCCACAGACACCATGACAACACATACTTGTACGCATATTTTTGTAACACCCCAAAATTGGCATCTTGCAACCCTAACCAATTTTGTTGCATTTGTCATTCTTCTAAATCATCAAAGTCCTATTTTACTAGGCAATTCTGAGTTTTTACTGAATCTACTCGACCTAAGTGTCAAATACAGAAAATCCTAAATCTGTATTAATCATACATCACATTTAATTCCTAAATATCTATTTGGCTAAACAAATCCTATGATCGAATTAATTTAATTATAAAGTCCTAGCACTTTAATTAAATTAAATTCACCCTCTTTAG
>MU227195.1:771172-788062 GCA_018584345.1 Thuja plicata | reverse complement strand
TGTATTTTCCTTTTCCTCTGGATAGTATTTTTGCCATAAGTGCTTCAAGTTCTTCAAGATCATCATCAGAAGTGTCACTATCACTGTCCACATGTTTCTTTCCTTTCTTAGATTTATTGAGAACCAGCTGTGATCTAAAAGTAGAATCAATTCCTTGTGGATTATAGTTATCATAATTAGACATTTCAAATGCAGTGAGTCTGCCTATCAGATTTTCCAGATTCAGATTATTGTTAGGATTAGATCTCAATTCTTAAATTGCAAAAACTCTAATAGCATATACAAGAAGTAAATTTCTTAGTACCTTTCTCATAATGGTGTTCTCATCAATTGTTCCATTAGCCCCTCTAATGACATTTACAACTTCTTTTACTCTACCATAGTACTGAATGACATTTTCACCTTCTTGCATTTTCATCTAATCAAACTTACCTCTTAGACTTTCTAATTTAGCTCTTAGCACATTTGTGTCTCCACCATAGATAGTTGCAAGTTTTTCCCACATCTACTTTGCATTTGTGCAGCTCTTTATATCATCAAACTCAAAATAGCTCAATGAGGAGGCTATCTCCAACATTGCCTAATTGTGCTCTTGCTTTTATTTTAGTTGTGCAGCAGTGAGAGGAGCAGTAGGTGGTACATAGGCATATTTAATAAGTCTCTTTGGATCATCTCCAATACTAGCCAAATGTAGTTTCATCAAACTCTGCCATGCAGGGAAGTTATCTTTGTTCAGCTTAGGAACCTCCTTCTTATACATCTTGATCTTTTCGCTCCAAGTACCTTCAAACTATTTTCAGGAGACCAATGCTCTGATACCAATTGTTAGAATGAATTTAGAATAACTGAGAGGGGAGGGGTGAATCAGTTATCCTTAGGTCTAGATGTAGCAAATAAAAACTTTCTGTATTTCAGATCTACTCAGGAGTAGTAGAATAAGTTAGCAACTTTAATCAAGCAGTTTGCTGTCAATTGAAATTAACTTGTAGAAACATAATAGTCAAGCAAACCATAAGCATTCACACAAGTTGACACAAGTATTTAACATGGAAACCCAATATGGGAAAAACCACCAATAACATGCTACCAAGTTTTCACTCTTCTGAAGTGATGCACTATGAGGAGCCAACCCTGTGAAAGGTTACAATAACACACTGCTAGGTGTGACTTGGTTAAAGTATTTAATCACCCTGTCAGGAGTGGCCTTGTTAGAGGACTTAGAAAATTCCAATCTAAATGTCACCTTGTTAGAGGATTTATACAAATGACTGTTAGGTCAACCTTGTTAAAGGATTTAATTGATACAATGGTAAGAAAGTAATCACCAGTTGTGATCTGGTACATACAACTTACTTTGCAAATTTAGATCCAATTACAGCTCTGATGTTAGCTTACTGGATAGCCTGCATTATCATTTCAACCTTCTGATCTTCTTGGAAATCTATCAAGCAATCACACATGCAACTCTCTACTTCTGTAGTTTGCCTTCTCTGCTAGATCATGCCAAACAGTAAATCCACAATGCAAACCTTTTTGCATACACCTATACTCTTGCATTCATCCACACACTTCATGAATAACCCCTGAGGTTATCATAAACCTCTTTGTCTAGGTCAAATAAATCTTTTGCTGCTTAAACAAGATCATAGATGTTAGGTTAGGTTAGATCCAATGGATCATTCCATCTTTGCATTACATTTACTTCTCCAAAGTAGCCTCTAATTAAATCTTGAAACCATGCATTAATTACGATTACCCATATATTAAATGACATGAATCAATCTTTAATTAGCATTACATATCCCAATAAAATTAACTAAGTCGGCCAGAGATCTCAAATATCATCATTAATCCAAATACTATAAGTCAGCCAACATCACTGTTTTCACTCAAAAATTTTAATGGTGCTCGGCATTGAACAACTTTGCTCGTCCCGAACAACTTTACTCGGCACAAGCAACTTTTCTCGGCACAGAACAGCCAAAAAAATTGTCTTTGAAAGATAAACAACTAATTGCTTTGCCAGAGTGCCAACTGATCAAGTACCCTTTTATTTGCCTTAACTCAACCATTCACTTGGTCTTCTTGTTAAATATTTTTCATCAACAATAGATATGGTACTCAAACAGATAACAATAGTCTCACCACTTAAGGTTTGACAACAATGACAAAATAACAATTGCTTGCATTGTCGCTTTCCAACACAGTTATCATTAATTTCTTGGTCTACAAATATGAAGAATATTTCACTCTTTAAAAACATAATTAAAGTAAAATTTTCAATCTAGAATATAAATATTGGATTTTCACTCTTCCAAACCACAACTATGGTAAAAGTTCTTGAACTAAAAATGCAAATCTTCATGGGAATTACAATAACAGTTGAAGTTCTCAAACCAGATTAATTTTATATTCACTTTTTACTTTGCAATAAGCACCTACAGGTGTATTCTCCAATTCCACATTGGACTTACACTCTTATTTGTTTGTGATGAAATTGTAAATTTATTGTGTAAATAGGGTTTTTGGCCCTTCTTGTCCAATAGAGCGTGTGTACGAGTAAGGGGAAAAGGATGTGTCTTTATCTATGATGAACAACGTCAATGGTGAGTTATTTAGGCTCTTTATTATGTAAATTTTTTTCATTTTCAACATAAGTTTAGTATTTTATCTGTTGTTTGATTATTTTGTTTCTCTTTGTTTTTCTCAGCCTTTTGATCTTGCTCTCTATCATCATATTCAAGAGAGTGCTGAAATTGTTGCAAGGATTGTTGGATTGTTGCAAGGCTTGTTGGATCATAAATGGTTTAATAGCAGCCTCTTTTCAAGATTTATCTAGCAAAGAATGGTTTGAGATATTTGAAGGGCTCACTATTAAACTAAAATGCAGAAGATCAACACTTCACAATGCATAAATAATAGGGTTTTGGTGCATGAGCACCTAGGTAGGGCTAACATGTAACCTAGGGCTTCTAAGTTATTTTTTACTTGTAGTGGTCTAGCCACACCACTAGTGGAATAATAGGATTAGGTGAGACCTAGGATGTTTCGAGTTAGATAAGAAGGTCCTATTAGGTCTTTAGTGTCTTTCTTTTCAAGCAATGTCCAAAGTTGCTCATTTATGTTCATATTGCCAATATTGGTGCAATAGTGGAAATGATCCATTTAGAGGTCAAATTGGATAAGGAAGGGTTTAGGAGACCTATTTGATGTCTAATTTTTCCTATTTATTCTATTGGTTAAGTTTTTGAGGTGATGGACCATGTTTTATGCAAGAATGGCAAAAGTTGTAAAAGTTGTCAATGTTGTCATTGACAACATTGACAACATTTCTTTCAAGAATGTCTTTTATAGGAATTTGAGGTTTCTAACTATCTGAAACTATTAGGATAGGGTCATGGTCAAATATATAATACCTCCCTTGACCTTTTCAAGAGGTTGGTTTATTTTGCAAAGTTTGTGTATGGACCGTGTAATTGAAGAAACAGTTGCAGTTTTACAATGTCTGAGAATTTTGTATTTTAATGGATTAGATTACTTACTGTAATGGATGAATAAGTTAGAGTAGTTCCTTTTGATATTTTTTGTGGTGGTAGATTAGTATTTTGTGTGATTTTATTTAGATTTGTAAATTTATTTTGTTTTAAGACAGTCGCTGGTTTGAACCAAGCAACTTCTACAAATGGAGTCATAGATCCTCTTCCCACCATGGAGTTTGCACGAGCCTGTGGGATTAGGGAGATGACTTCTTGTACATATTTTATAGTGAAGGATGGGCCCTGGAAGTCAAGCAAGATAATTTTAAAGTGATTCCCTAGGTGAGCCAGAGTTGCATGGCTAGGGATCATAGTGAAGTGCATGGGTGATATGGAGGATTGAAGGCATTAAAAGCTTCAATAAAAGTTTGTGGAGAGGTATATACATGTGTGGTAGAGTCCCAAATTCAATGGGAAGGTTTTTTGAAGGATCCTTCATGGTGGAAACAAATATTTTGATGGATATGATTTGTGTGTTTTGAAACCCCTAATTTTAGCCTTATTTCTAGGAAGCCACTGTACGGTCAGTTTGGGGGGACAAGACCTAGAAAATATTTTAGGTCTTTGTAAAGGGTGTCAGGATAAAAGGTCAGTTTACCATCTTGTTAATGGTTATTTCAAGTTATTTGATAAAAAGAGCCTAATTAGGCCTAATTGCTTGTAGCCCTATTTTGGGTGAATTTGGTATGTTTCTTGAAACTCGTTTAGGGTTCTAGTGAAAAGTGTGTTTGGGGTTGTTGGAATAGATCCCATTGACATCCTAGAAGCCTACCTCTCCATATAGAAGTGATCTTGATCATGTTGGATCAGTTAATGAAGATGGGGCAAGAAGAGCTCCAATGTGCTAAGTGATGTATGTTTTGGTTTCTTTGTTGGTGTATGCAAGTTGAAAGGAGAAGGATCTTGTATAAAGAATCCTTGGAAGGTTAGGGTCAGTAAAGAACCTTAATAGATCAAGAAGTGACCAATAGGATACCCTAGAGAAAGGTAGGGTACAGAGAAAGACTTGTAGTTACATCAGATTGGTATCAGAGCAAGTTAAAGACTTGGGAAAATAGTGTATGTCTGCAACTACTGATGAATTAGTGGGAGAGTCAAGCATGGTGACTAATGAAGAGCTAGCTAAAGAAGTGGATGAGAGAAAGGAGAAGAATAGACTCCTTGAAGAAGCCTTAGAAGGAATGAGGATAAGGCTAGAAGAAATTGCTAATGTAGGAACTGGGAACAAAGAGGTTGAAAGTAGTGATAGAGGGAAGAAGAAAGTTGATGAAGAGGATTTCATCCCTAAACCAGACCCTCCAAAGATTGAAGATCCATTATTGAAGGCCATAAAAGAACTAGGTGGAAAAGCATTGGACGATGTACCACTATTTAGTGGGAAGATGGACATTGAGAAAGTAATGGATTGGGTTGAAGGAATGTAGAACCATTTTGAGTGTGAAGGAGTGAGAAAGGAACATAAGCTAAAGGTGGCCAAATCAAGACTCAGAGGGTCAGCCCTAGCATGGTGGAAATACCTTCAAGATGAGAGGGTTAGATTGTGTAAGCAACCCATAGCCAATTGGAATGCAATTGTGACTAAGCTAAAGGATAATTATCTTCCAGAGGAATATGAGATTCAACTTCATAGGAAGAGACAAAATTTGAAGCAAAAAGACTTGGATGTGGCCTCTTATATAGAGGAATTCCAAAGACTGTGTCTTAGGTCCAAGCAACAAGAATAAGAATCAATCAAGGTTGCTAGGTACTTGGGTAGATTGAAAAGGAACATCCAAGAGGAGATTAGTATATGGACACAAACCACTATTCAGAGGTGTCATCTATTAGCTCTAAAGGTGGAGGAGAAGAATAGGAAGAAGGGTGACTGTAACTTCAAGAATAGAGGTAGATGAAGAGACCAACGAGGTTAAAGAGGAGGTTATCAAGGTAGAGGCAATGAGAAAAGGACACAAGGTGAGACCAAGCTGACAGAGCATAATACTGAAAACACTCCAAGAGGGGGCTATAACAGAGGTAGGGGTAATAAAGGATCTCCTAGCAGAGGAAGAGGAGGTAGAAGTAACTCATACTTTTCAAGTATGAAGTGTTACAATTGTGGTCAATTAGGCCATCCAACATATAGATGCCTTGAGAAGCTTACTACTTCAAATCATGATAAGAGAGTGGCTTATGCTCATGAGAACACTTCAAGTGTCAAAGTACCTGAGATTGACCATCTAGATTCAAAGATGGGTGAAAACCTAATGTTTAGGAGGGTATTAATAAGACAATAGGAGGGCTTTGTTTAGGATAAGATGCAACCCAAGCATAGGAGGGATTTGTTTAGGATAAGATGCAAGATCCTTAGAAAATTTTGTAATGTGATAGTGGATTTTGGTTCCAGTGACAATATCATCTCCGAAGAAGTAGTCAAAAAAGTCAAGTAAATCCCTATAAGGTGACTTGGTTAAACAAAGGCCAAAGTGTATTGGTGAATGAGGAGACATGGGTTGAATTCTCTATAGCAGGATATAAGGACAAACTATTATGTTACATCCTACCAATAGATTCTTGTCATTTTCTATTAGGAAGACCTTGGAAATTTGACAATGGGACAGTGTATGATGGGAAGGAGAATCCCATCACATTCAAGAAATGAGGAAGAACTTTCAAGATTCGGTCTCTGTTAGAAGCTGGGGAGCCACAATCCAAGAATCCTAACATCATGTTGTGTAGTGGAAAGGATTTTGTGAAATATCTTAAGCATGAAGGGAATGAAGGATTTGCTATTGTTCTTAAGCCTAAGGAAGAAGAGCAGCCTGTCAAGGAGCCATTACCATTAGAGATACAAGAATCACTTGAGAAATATAAAGACAGAGTAAGTGATGGAACTCTTGCAAACTTACCTCCTAGAAGGGTGATAAGCCATTAGATAGACTTTGTCCCTAGTGCATCTTTGCCTAATAAGGTAGCTTATAAGCTTACCCCTGATAAAAATTTGGAAGTGGAAAGGCAAGTGCAAGAACTCTTGGATCAAGGCTTGATCAAGAAGAGTATAAGCCCATGTGAAATCCCTGTTGTGTTGGCATCCAAGAAGGGAGGAAAATGGAGACTTTGAACAGATTCAAGGGCCATAAAGATGATTATAATAAGGTATAGGTTCCCCATACGTAGGATTGAGGATCTCATAGATTGGCTTGGAGGGGCAATGTACTTTACCAAGTTGAATTTGAAAAGTGGTTATCACCAAATCAGGGTGAAAGAAGGGGATGGATGGAAAATGGCATTCAATACCAAAAATGGATTATATGAATGGCTTGTAATGCCATTTGGCCTCACAAATGCTTCAAGAACATTCATGAGGCTCATGAGAGAAGTGCTCAAAGACTTCACATGGAAGTTTGTAGTTGTATATCGATGATATAATGACATTTAGTAAGAAAAAAGAGGAGAATGTCAAGCATGTAGAGGCTGTGTTGCAGATATTACATGAAGAGAAGCTGGCTATCAATCTTGAGAAATGTGAGTTCTTCAAGCAAGAACTGGTATACTTGGGTTTTGTAGTGTCCAAGGGGTCCTTAAAGATGGATCAAGACAAATTTTCAGCTATCCTAAACTGGCCACCACCTACCACACCCAATGAGGTAAGAAGTTTCCATGGCTTAGCCCAATTTTATAAGAAATTTATTAAGAATTTTAGTGGTATTTGTGCACCTTTGTTAGATACTATCACGGGTGGGGTAAAAACTAAGTTTAGGTGGAACTTAGAAGCACATAAAGCCTTTGAAATGTTGAAAAACCAAGTAGCCACACAACCCATCCTAAAGTTGCCTAACTTTGAAAAATTGTTTACCATTGAGTGTGATGCAAGTGGCATGGCAGTAGGGGGTGTGTTAAGCCAAGAAGGTATGCCAGTAGCCTTCTTTAGTGATAAATTAAATGAAGCTAAGAAGAAATACTCTTCTTATGATATGGAATTATATGCTTTAGTCCAGTTCCTTAGGAAGTGGAGGCATTATCTCTTACCCAAGGATTTTGTTGTGTTTACTAACAACCAAGCCCTTAGTTATATTAATACTTAGGAGAAACTAAGTAATAAACATCTGAAATGGATGGAATACTTGCAAGCATTGACATTTACAATTAAGCATAAGAAAGGGCATTTAAACAAGGTTGCAGATGCACTAAGTAGGAGATTGTTGACAGTCCAAGAGGTCCATCTGAATAGCATTAGAATTTATAGTTTTAGAGATCTCTACAAGGCAGATGAAGACTTTGGTGAAGCCTACAAGGTGTGTACTAAATTTCAGAATCATTTTCATAGAAATTTTTTTGATTTTACATTGCAAAATGGATTGTTATTTAAGGGTAATTAGTTGTGTGTGCCAAGAGGTTCCATGAGAGATAATCTCATATAAGAGAAAAACAATGGGTGTTTGAGTGGTCATTTTGGTATGAACAAAACCTTGGAGCTTGTGCAAAGGTTATACCATTGGCCAAAGTTGATAAGAGATGTTACTAGGTATGTTGAGCAGTGTTTAATATGCATGAAAGCCAAAGGAGGAATAAGAAATACAGGTTTGTACCAACCTTTACCAGTCCCTAATAGGCCATGGGAGTGTGTGATCATGGACTTCATAGTAGGTCTACCCAAGACAAAGCAAGGATATGACAACATTTATGTAGTGGTTGATAGATTTAGTAAAATGGGACATTTCATACCCTGCAAGACTACCCATGATGCTAGCCATATAACATATGTGTTATTTAAGGATATTGTGAGAATTCATGGCTTACCCCTAAGTATTGTATCATATAGGGATGTGAAACTTATGAGCCATTTTTGGAGAATATAATGGAACAGATTAGGTACTAATCTTTCTTTTGGTTCAACCTACCATCCTCAGACAGATGGCCAAATTGAGGTGGTCAACAGAGTGTTGGGTAACCTATTAAGGTTCCTAACAAATTAATATGGTCAGACATGGGATGTGGTCACTCCCCAAGTAGAGTATGCATACAATGCTAGTAAGAACAGAATCATAGGGAGAAGCCCATTTAAAATTGTTTATGGGATGCACCCAAGGGGTGTGAGTGAACTTAGGGATCTTGGAGGCATGGAGTTTAGGAGTGGTCATGTTGAGGACTTCACCCAAACCATGAATGAGATCCAAGAACAAGTCAAGAAGACCATACGAGACAGTACACAAAAGTTGAAGGCCAAGGTTGATGAAAAGAGGAGAGACATTTAGTTTGAGGTAGGTGATTATGTGATGGTTCATTTGAAAAAATCCAGGTTATAGAAGGGTGTCCCTAATAAAATTCAGATGAAGAGGGTGGGAACTTGCAAGATCATAGCCAAATATGGGGCTAATGCATGCAAAATATACTTACCTTCAGATTTGAGCATATCTCATGTGTTTAATGTACAAGACTTGATCCAATTCAAAGGGAAGATAGATGATATGGGTAAAAGTAGTCAAGGGGTTAGTAGTGATGTTGAGGCTATTGTATTACCTCCCAAGCCACATTTAGAAGCTGACAAAGTTATGGATTCAAGAGTTAAGAAGTCTACAAGGCACAAGGTGTACCTAGAACACCTCATCAAGTGGAAGAATAGGCCTGAATTAGAGTCCTCATGGATTGTAAAAATAGACTTCAAGAAGGTGGACATCTATGAAGACATGTTTTCCACAGGAGTGACATAACTTTCCTTTGTGGGGGAGTATGGTGCAGGAGCACCTAGGTAGGGCTAACATGTAACCTAGGGCTTCTAAGTTGTTTTTGGCTTGTAGTGGTCCTAGCCACACCAATAGTGGAATAATAGGACTAGGTGAGTCCTATGATGTTTTTATTTAGATAAGGAGGTCTTATTAGGTCTTTAGTGTCTTTCTTTTCAAGCAATGTCCAAAGTTACTCATTTATGTTCATATTGCCAATATTGGGGCAGTAGTGGAAATGACCCATTTAGGGGTCAAATTGGACAAGGAAGGGTTTAGGAAACCTATTTGATGTCTACTTATCCTAATTATTCAATTGGTTAAGTTCTTGAGGTGATGGACCATGTTTTATGCTGGAATGACAAAAGTTGTAAAAGTTGTCAATATTGTCATTGACAACATTGACAACATTTCTTGCAAGAATGTATTTTCGGGAATTTGAGATTTCTAACTATCTAAAAACATCAGGATAGGGTCATGGTAAACTATATAAGACCTCCCTTGACCTTTTAAAGAGGTTGGTTGATTTTACAAAGTTTGTGTATAGACTGTGTAATTGAAGAAACAGTTGTAGTTTTACAATTTCTGAGCATTTTGTGTTTTAATGGATTAGATTGCTTACTGTAATGGATGAATAAGTTAGAGTAATTAATTTTGAGATTATGTGTGGTGGTAGATTATTATTTTGTGTGATTTTGGTTAGATTTGTAAATTTATTTTGTTTAAAGACAGTCGCTAGTCTGAACCAAGCAACTTCTGCAAATGGAGTCATAGATCCTCTTTGCACTGTGGAGTTTTCATGGGACTTTGGGATTAGGGAGATGAATCCTTGTAAATATTTTATAGTGAAGGAGGGGCCTTGGAATTCAAGAAAGCTAATTTTAAAGTGATGCCCTAGGCAAGATAGATTTGCATGGCTAGGGATCACAGTGAAGTGTAGAGGTGATAAGGAGGATTGAAGGCATTAATAGCTTCAATAAAAGGTTGTGGAGAGGTAGATACATGTGTGGTGGAGTACCAAATTCAATGGGAAGTTTTGGTGAAGGATCCTTCATGGTGGAAACAAATATTCTGATGGATATGCTCTATGTGCTTTGAAACCCCTAATTTTAGCCTTGTTTCTAGGAAGCCACTGTACGGTCAGTTTGGGGGGACAAGACCTAGAAAATATTTTAGGTCTCTGTAAAGGGTGTCAAGATCAAAGGTCAGTTTACCATCTTTTTAAGGGTTATTTCAATTTATTTGAGAAAAAGAGCCTAATTTCTTGTAGCCCTGTTTTGGGTGAATTTGGTATGTTTCTTGGAACCCGTTTAGGGTTCTAGGGAAAATTGTATTTGGGGGTGTTGGAATAGATCAAATTAAAATCCTAGAAGCCTACCTCTCCATATAGAGGTGTTCTTTATAATGTTGGATCAGTTAATGAATATGGGGCAAGAAGAGCTCTAATGTGCTAAGTGATGTATATTTTGGTTTCTTTGTATGTGTATGCAAGTTGAAAGGAGAAGGATCTTGTAGAAAGAATCCTTGGAAGATTAGGGTCAATAAAGAACCCTAATAGGTCAAGAAGTGACCAATAGGATACCCTAGAGAAAGGTAGGGTACAGGGAAAGACTTGTAGTTACATCAGGTTTATTGTCTCATAGGCTTCTTTTGTCTTGTGGATGTTGATTGTAGCCATTGTCTTAACCCATAAAAGTTGATATTGGCTCTTTCTCATGCATTTGATAGCACTGATTTTTTTTTTTCCAAAAAAAACAATGATGCTCCATTTGCTATTGAGTTTGACCTTGATGCAGGTCAAGAAACTCACCTTGTAACATTGGGGCTCTTGACCTTGTGAGAAATCCATTGCCTTTGTACCCTTTATATTTATAATTGACATTTCTCTAGGTTAAATATAAATATAAATTACTCCCTAACCTATATCCTTAGGTTGTATACATACTATAAAAACTCACCCTATGTCAATGACACTATTCACTATTGTAATATTCTCAAGTGAACATTAATAGCTGCACTTGTGGTTTCATCTTCTCAAAAATATCGATTTCTTTACTTGTTGATATCTTGTCATGTTGCATTTTCTCTCATCAACTGATGTATTCTCTATTTCTATTGCTACAACCACATGATTTATTCTCGTATGATGTATATTTTTGTCATTGTTTTATTCTTATTGTCCTATGATTGTTTCAATGCACTTAAAACAATAACACATCCTCCTTAAATAAATAATCTGAAATGAAAGAAAGAGCTATCTGTTACAAGATCTTTCTCAAAACTATAGTTTGCCCTATGAAAAGTGACCTCTTTCATGTATGCACATTCTTTGACACTATAATGTCTCTGGTTTGAAAATAATTCTTTTCTTGAATCTGAAACCAATGCTTTTTGTTAACTGTGGATTTCATTACATAATAACTTTGTAGAGTAACTCTATTTTCTCAATAAAACAATCCCCTTGAATATTTCTCATGTGAAACATCCATATGATAGCTGTTTAAAATCCATTTTACTGAATTGGAAGGTTTTGATACTGGTGATCTGAATGTCCATTACCTCCCTTATAGTTGTAGCTCTTCATTGAGAATGATTCATGATTGTTGTTATGATATTTATCATTACAAAATTACTTTTGGATTAGTAATTGTTTCTTTTATACTTATAGTCCACTGCATTACTTTTGCTTCATGCTTTTTTTTTTTGTGAATTTATCTGAATGAATATCTATCCCTGGGATGATCTATTGTTTATGCTTCTTATAATTGATGTGCTTCTTCATGAATTTGATACACTTGATAATGGTAGACTCTTTTACTGTGTTCATTATTTTCCTTAACAGTTTCATTATAAATTTAGAAGATAGAAAAAACCAGACTAGTCTATTTCACATTGTCCTTCTCCATATAAATCTTTTGTTCAAAATTATTGTGATCACCATTCTATGACATTTAATTTATCATAATGTGCCTTTTTATTTTGAGTCATATGATTACTACCTTCCTATGATGAAACAAATGCTGAAATAATTAGTCTTTACTTTGTATACTTTCATTGCTCTTTGACGTGGTTGCTTAAGGATTGAAACTTTGTTGAAAATATCTTGTAGCTTTACTTCTGAATATCACATCACTTTATAACATCATTTTTTTTCCATTGGATATGCACATTTTTCCTTTATGAAACTATGCTCTTCCTTTCTTAAGAACTGTAGTTCTGAATGTTGATAACTGGCCAGTATAGAGGTAAATGACCATAAAAATAGGATGCAAATGATTGTCCCTCTTGCATTGTTGATTACCAGGATTAAAAATGGATTCAAGGTCCTGCTTCATGCACATGATGTATAATATATGTCCCTTAAAGTAACCATTATGCTCCTCCTGCAGACCTTGTAACCATGCTTTCTCTCTAAAACAACCTCTCATGACTACTTTCATTAATTGAAAGCCTTTCTCTTATATAAAAAAGCCTTACATGCACCAGAAACTTGCTTTTCGATCTCTTGGTGGAATCATAACTTTGAACCTTTTCTTATAGCTCTCACAATGTAAAATTACAATAACACTACATAATATGAAGTTGTCCTTTTGAATGAAGATGTTGTTTACAAAAAATTCATTTCTAGATTTATCACACTTTGCATCTGAAGCTTCTAATTGTGTCATCTTAATAGTGACTTCTGTTGATGGGTTTCTTGATACATATCTGATTCTCCTAATGTTGAACTATGACTGGCTATCTCACCCATTTTGACCACTGTCTTCAATAATGATGAGCTTAATTACATTTTCAAGATTCCTGTTATGTCTCTTTATAACCTCACCTTGTGCTTACTATTTCATAATGAATGTAGTGATCACAATAGACTCCATTGATTGTTTTCTGTAGATGTACTCCATAATTTTAATCTCATAAATATAGGTAACTTAACTATTTGAACTTTTTTAAAGAAAATTGATAAGTTTAGGATATAATATTATTTATTTTATTTGAATTATTTCTTCATATTTTCTTATATTCAATGCTTTGAGTATTTCTATTTTATTCGTACATTGATGAGAATCAATGATCAAGAGTTTTTAGATTCTGAGAAGATGTATATTTAGTGGAGGCTAGAAGGGATATTTGTGGATATTTTCTAGAAGTCGAAAATTCTAGAGAATATCTTCTTTACTGCTGAGGTGGGACAAAAGTGAGGATGAGGGTTTCCAGATTGAGTACCAGTGCAGAGATGATGATTCAATAACCTACTTCTATAAAACCTTCACAAATATTCCTTCTTTGGCCTCCACTCATACCTCTTCTCAGAATCTGGACTAAAGATAGTTGAGTTCAAGAGACCATAATAGTTGGTCTCCATCTTTGGTCCATACGATTGATGAAACATTTTATATTTCATTAGATCATCAAATGCAGGGATTTGAAAGAATTTAATATATTCTATTTCATGGATAACATACATTATTTAATTTTACGTTGCACAAATTTCTCTACTTCATGCAATTGTAGACTACGAGGACAACGAGAATGAAGCATTCCCTCCCGTGGCTTGAGCAATGTAGGCCACAGGAGGAGATGTTTATTTATCACTGTCCTTTTAGTGTACAAGTGCATGAAGTAAATATATTCATTTAATGCCAACTTAAATAATATTTTATCATGAAAATAATACTCGTATTTGACTAGCTAATGAAATACAAAATGTTTTTTCAGTAATATAGACCAAAGACAAAGACTCTCTATGATGGTCTCTTAAGCTTTGTTATCTTTAGTGTGTCAGGCCATCACTATTTTGATGCTTTTGATATCTTCTTTGATAGTAGTGCTATATGTACGATAGGCCTTCCTATTGGGAAGTCATTGCATTCCCGTCGGCATTCTGACAGGTTTAACATCAAATAGATTCAAGTTTCGACAACTATGTTCGATGGAAGTGCTATACGTCTGATGGGTTTTCATGTTGGAAAGTCACTTCATGTCCATCACCATTATGAAAGGTATAACATCGAATAGACTCCATTTTTGATAGAACTGATCAACAAGACTGGTATATGTCTAATAGGTTTTCCTATCGGACAGTCACTACATATCCGTCGGTATTCTGATAGGTTTAATGTCAGAGAGCCCCTATTTTCTGACAATATGTCCGTCGGAGAGTCCACACATTCCTTTGACATTCTGATAGATGAACCATAAGAAATGACATAATAAGTTGTTGTTAGTTTGGTTATTTCTGATGGATTTATCAGTCTAAATATTGATGGTTACCACTTTCGTCTCAATTTCAAATGCAATAACCCTGATAGATGCATCTGTCGAATGGTCAATAAATAGGCATTGCAATTCCAACAGATATGTGTCAGAATTTGGCCTCAAATGTACTAGTGACAAGTGATTGATGTATAGTATAACACCTTGCTTGTAAGATCCTTTAAGCCCTATACCTTATCATACTTCCATACTATCTATGTCTCAGACACCTCCTTCTAATCTTTCCACAATCTCCTGTACCAGTCATTGATTGACTGATCTTTCTTTGCAAAATTGTTTAACCTCTCCCCTCTCTCTGTTTTCCTTCACATATAATATTTTATTATATTCCTTACAATTTTTTCTTGCTTAATCAATACTATTGGTTTTTCCTCTTAATTATTTTCCTTTCTTCTCATTCAATTCACCAATCTCAAGAAATCAAACTTGCTTTTTAGTTCATTTTACACTTTAGGTTCAACTCTTTGTAGAATATTCTAGATCAACACTGAACTTAGATAAAACCATCCATTTAAATAAACCAATAGAATATTTATAATTCAAATATCCTTTACAACAAACCTCACCTCAAAATCTGAACTGATTTGTCATTTAGCGATCACAAAAATTATATTGTAGTGTTTACTCCAGAATACTGATTAACCATTCAAATCCAAATAATATATTAACATTTAAAAAATGGTCATGGATTTATTCTCTAATAGGTTATAATGAATCATCCTATAAAATTGCTCCTCATAATACTTCGATCTGCATATTTATTCATCTGAATTCCATCATGATGTTATGTCACTTAGCCAGTCTTAGGTTGTATAGATCAGATTCTTCAATAACGGTTGATGTATTTTGGAATTATATTGAGATGATGTACTGAGAGGGGAGGGGTGAATCAGTACCTCTAAAAGTTTTCTTGGTTAGCCCATTAACGCTTAGTCATTAGTTTGTAAAACAACTTATCTATTTGTTCATCTTTCCTTATGTATGTGAAATCATATCATACATTTTATTTGATGTGTAACAGTAAAAGAAACATACATGAAATTTGATAACACATAACACAAGATATGGTATCACAGAAAACTCCTGTTAAGGAAGTAAAAACTACGGTGGGGATTGTTACCCACAAACTTCACTATTTGCAGATAAGAAGAGCCGGTTAAGGCTTACAATTTGGTCACTTTTGATGACCTACCCTATTAGGAGTATTACAGTGGAGACCTGTTAAGATCTACTTTGTTTGAATCTTTAGCAACACTATTAAGTGTGGACTCTGTTAAGAGATTTACAAAGGACGGTTAAGTCCACCTTCTACAAAAGGATTTTAGATGTGATGCACTTGTTAGAATGAAACTACATAAGTCTTTGATCTGAAGATAAATGAAATATTTAATTGCTAATGAAACAGATCCTATGAAGCTCCAAAAATACTGTTAATCATCCTTCCATGATTGAGTATTACCTTTATCTACTTTTTGGTAGCCTCAGTGTGTTCTTTGATAACTGATGTATTCTGTTTCTTCTCTTTGCATGAATTCTACCTTCTTCTCCTTAGATGCTCTTCATGGCTATCAATCATTAGGAATTCATGTACTCACAATTGAGTATGAAAATCTATTTATACTAATCTAGGCTCAATTTTTGATTCATGCAATTACACGTTAACTCTAGATTCAAGATATACAACTTGATCTTGATCTGTAGTTAGATATGCTTTAGATCCATTAGGATGCTTTAAAGCATTTACATAAAGCATGCATGACCATCTAATCTAACTTAAAACAAAAATAAAACTCTAGAAAGAGATTTACATTGCTTTAATCAACGTGTAAAAATCAGATCCACAATTTGTGGGTTCTTGATCTGTCTGTCGATTTTGATGGTCAGTTTTCTTGATCGTCGGTGTTCCTTTCTCTGAACATGTCATCGGGTATGCTTATCTGTTCCTGTCGAGTTGATTCTAGAAACTATTCTAGAAACTATGTTTCCAGTATTGCTTGTGTTCACCAGTAATGCTTGTGTTTTCCAGTGAAGCTTGTCATATTTATACTTAGCATTTTTCTCAAAATTCTTTGTGCTATCAGGTATGCTTGCATTTCACCGGTACTGCTCATGTTTTTCCAGTGATGGTTGCTGTCTGCCGGTAATGCTTTTTGACTATGTTTTTCCTGTGAGTATACTAATGGAAAAATAATGTCATCAATCTCCCCCTTTGACATTTGTATCAAAAACATGATATGTGCAACATACTGAGTATATTAGTATGTACACCTGTGTATACTGCTTCCTTAGTCATTAGAATGACTCCCCCTATGTATATGCCGGTAAGTGTAAGTATATATATATATCCTTTATCTTGTTGTTTCTTTATATATATATATATA
>MU227195.1:751876-763423 GCA_018584345.1 Thuja plicata | reverse complement strand
TATATATATATATATATATATATAATGCTAGAAGAATTTTGACAATTTTGTACCTTTGCAATGTATATAGTTTCCAACGATAACTATAAAATTTTTTGGTTTGATTTTTCTTATCCATATACATGTCTCTTGTAATTTTTATTTAAAATTCTTAACTCTTTATGCTTTAGAATTTTATTTTGAATTGATCATACAGAATTGAATATCATGGCATAATTCTTTATTACCGCATAAAAAATGATAATAAAGTAGGGAATACCTTTCCGAGAATGTGCCAAGATAGAAAATTAAAAATCCTGCAAGGATGCCAAATCAAAACAAATAGGTGTTAGCATATTAAAAAAAATTATCGTTAAAATAGAGGAAACTGTTGGTTCTTGGGAAATAGGGTTTACTCTAAAGATTACAGACCAAGATGATCCTTCAATTTCCTATGGAGATGCAAAATCCAATAATAAAAAACCTCTAGGTATTGGACCAATTAACAAGGACAACTCAAACCCTTATACACTTTGGGCTCTACAAAACCTGGGAGGTTAATCCCTTGATTCTCTCTCTCACAACCTCTGCAACAGAATCATGAAAAGGATCAAAATAACACAAATCTCACCTAAAGTCGACATAATCAGGATAATACTAAATATTGGCTAAATATTCATTGATCCTAAACTGAAATGGAGCATGAGATATCAATTCTACAACATTAAAAAATATAAATATGAAACTGCATGATTGTATCAAAACAATTCAGCAAAGTAGATGAAAATAAGCCCACATACCTAGTGAGACATAACAACAATGACCAGTGCCTCACTCCATTGGGAAACAATTTTATGAAATGATAATTCTAAAACAATAGAAGTTAAAAAGGAATATCTCTATGATCTAAACTAATGTTGTATTACAACACCATTCAGCAACAATATGACTCAAACTACTTATCACAATCCTAATACAAACCCTAAGAATCTACAAGTATTATTCAAGAATTTGATTGATTCTTTGAACCAAAGCAATAATATAAATTGCATACATCATAATAATGTATCCTGAATGAAATGAAATATTTGACATAAATCATTCAAAACTTAATATAACTTGCATACAAGAGAGACATGAGCCTGAGAAGATATTTTCATTAATTTAAAAAGGCTATTTGTGTCATGTTACAACAAAAACTCATAAGCTTTAAACCTGTAAGAAATATGCATAATATTCTTCAAAATTTTGCCTTTTAAGTGTTGGAATAGTCCCAAGGGATAACTAAGAGGGGGAGGGTGGGGGGTTAATCAGTTATCAGCAAGTTAAATTGTTTTCTCCAATTAATTACAAAATATCATAAGCACATACACATTTAAGATAACACAAAATAGAACACCACAATCTTGGTTATAGGGAAACCAAACTAGGTAAAAACCCCGGTGGGAATTAGCAACCACAAAGAACTGTACATGAGTATAATAATCCTTGTTAGAAGATCTTACAACCCTATTAGGAGTTTATCTTTACAAAGCAATAAGTACCGTGACCTGGTTAAGGGTCAGACCCTATTAGGAGTCTTTTACAAATAACCCTATTAGGGGTGAGGACTCACTGTCCAAAAGCTCACTGCTAAAATGGTGAAGGCTACAACCTTCAGTAGAATAGATATACACTATATCTGATAATGAACTATTTGACTAGACCTGTTGTCTTGATCAGTTCTAATGTATTGTATGCACTTCCTACTTCTTCACATAGATCTTTGACTGATGAATGAAATGACTTCACTATACTAACACAAACAACATTCTGCTATGTTCTTGTTCTCTCTCCTTTCTTATCATTCACACTTTGTGATCTTCAAATGAACTAATATAAGTAACTTCTCCAAAATATATGATCTTTGTAAGCTTTAGGAATCCCTTCAATGCTTATTTAGTCAACCAAACCAAGCATGCAACATAATTAGAACCGCGCAACTCAAACTGAATAGACGCATCACTTCACATAGTCGGCTCCAACAAAATTACCCAAATGTCATGATTTAGATGAAACATGACTAGTGCCTTTGGTTAATTATCTTAGACTCATAACTAAACATGAATCTGAACACACATATCACATAGATAGACGCAACTGAAGAATCAATAAAATTATTGTCAGCTTTCTAAGAATAATCTTCTGAAACTATGTCTGGTAAATAGAGTAACATATCTCAACTGTTACTGAACATCTAAATCTATGTGTATATACATGGTATAGTAAATATGTCTGAAACATAAAAACAACTGCGCAAGCCAGCCACATATCCTTACTGAAAAGTGAATACAGTTCACTGTTGTATACTATATGTTGTCATCAATGACAAACATACAGTCAACTATTTGCACAGAAACAAATCTCCAACAATCTCCCACTTTGACATTTATGGAAACATATGATATGAAAAACACCATCAACCCAAAGTATCCTTCTTATTTTTACAATCTTCTCAATATCCTCATCAAAGGTTCCTCTTCACTGTTGTAGCTCCTCTGACTATGTTTTTATTTTCATGACTATATACTCCCCCAGAGTATATGCTCCCCCTTACTATATACTCGCCCTTTGACATCAACGAAAAAGGGTGCCAAATACTATAAAGCATATGTACTACTCCAGAAGTAGAGTAGTCAACCATTCATCAATCACCAAGGATTGATGCTTTTGCTACAAATTTTAATCAAACTCAAGAAAGGGAATTACTCCCAGCTTCTTCCTGAGATACTCAAAAGTATCTTTTGATAAGATCTTTGTAAAAATATCTGCTAACTGTTCTTTAGTGCTCACATATTCCAACTTTACTTCTTTGTTTGCAACTTTTTCTCTTAGAAAATGATATTTTATTTCAATGTGTTTTGTCTTTGTGTGCATCATAGGGTTTTTTGACATATTGATAGTACTAGTGTTATCAAAGTGAATAAAAATAGGATAATCAATCTAAATTCCAAATTCTTTTATTATCTGTTTGATCCAAATAATTGTAGAACAATTCAATGTTACTGCTACATATTCTTCTTCAGTTGTTGACTAAGAAATACAATTCTGCTTCTTGCTTGTCCAAGTGACCAATCTGTCTCCAAGGAATATTTCTCCTCCCGAGGTACTCTTTCTATCATCAACACAACCTTCCCAATCAGCATCAGTATACACATGAAGTTGTACATTCTCTGAGTTAGGATACCATAAACCATAGTCTATAGTTCCCTTTAAGTATCTAAATATTCTTTTTATTACCATTAAGTGATTTTGTTTAGGTTTAGATACAAATCTTCCAACAATGTCAACTACATTAAAAATATCAGGTCTAGATTGAGTGAGATATATGAGTTTTCCAATCATATACTTGTATAGTGTCTTGTCAACTATTGTGGAATCATCATCTTTAGAAAGCTTGCTTCCTGTTATCATGTGTGTGTTTACTGGCTTGCAATCTTCCATTTTAAACGTCTTTATTATCTCCTTCACATATTTAGACTGATTTATAAATATGCCTTTGTTTGGTTTTTTTACATTTAATCCCAAAAAATATTTGAATATAGGTCCAATCATGCTCATTTCAAATTCACTCTGCATCTCTCTTGCAATTTCTGCACTAATCTTGTCATTACCTCCAAAAATAATGTCATCAACAAAGATAAAAACAAGTAGTAAACCTTCAGGTGTCTCTCTGATGAATAGGTTGCAATCTATTTCTCCCTTTTTGAATCCAATCTTTTTTAAGTAGCCATAAAGTCTCTCATACCATACTCTTGGTGCATGTTTAAGTGCATAGAGGGATTTCTTTAGTTTTCATACCATGTCTGGTTTGTCTGAAAGTTTGAATCCTTTAGGATGCTCTATGTAGACTTCTTTCTTCAAGTCACCATTTAGGACGGTTGACTTGACATCCATTTAATATACTTTGAAGTTGTTGAATGTTGCATAGGCTAAAAATAACTTTATAGCTTTCAGTCTTCTCACATGGGTGAATGTATCAGAATAGTCAATTCCTTGTCTTTGCGCATATCCTTTACACACCAATCTTGCTTTATTTCTTATGACTGTCCTATCTTCATTCATTTTGTTTCTAAATATCTACTTAGTTCCAATCACATTCTTGTCACAAGGTGTAGAGACCAATTCGCATGTGTCATTCTTCATTATTTGATCTTATTCTTCTTGCATTGCACTTTTCCATTCTGAATCATTGCACGCATCTTCAACACTTAAGGGTTCAATCTATGAAAGTAAGCATACCTCTTCATAAATGGTTGAACCTTTTGCTCTAGATCTTGTCAAGACTTTACTGTGAGAAACACTGAGAGGGGAGGGGGGTGTGAATCAGTGTTTGTCTATTAATTATATTTCAGCACTTTAAACATAAATCAAACATACATTCAATGAATATTAACATAAGAACTCATAACACATGATATTATTATGGGGAAACCTTGATCAGAGGAAAACCTCGGTGGGAATTAGTACCCACAAATATTGTAGTAGTATAATGAACCTGTTAAAGTTCCTTTTCCCTGTTAGGAGCAGTCTTTACAATCCAAGTACAATGACCCTCTTAGGAGTCTATTAAAAACCCCTGTTAGAGGTGTATGTCTCACTACCTAAGCTCACTGCCCAATAAGATGAAGGCTACAACCTTATGATAGTTAATATACACTATATCAAAAATGAACTTCTATGATGACACTGTTGTCTGATCAGTTCCATTTATGCGCTGATGCTCTTACTCTCTTAAAGAGCTTTATCTCATACTGACTTCACTATAATACTCTTCTATGTCTTCTCATGCATATTCTTTGACACTTGTAATATACATATACATTACATATTTATATGTTCATGTCTGAATAGACGCAACTCAAAATAAGACTATAGTCGGCCCTAAAACATAATATACAATGCTTCCAAACAAATTGGCTTAAGCGTGTTTATAGAAAGAATAAAGACATTATTACAAACATATAATCAAAGGAACTTGGCATTTACATAACAAAACAATTCATGCTGATCCAAAAACCTAAGTCGGCTCCATGCTCTATTTTCTGAACTGTAGTTGTACTGTTCTTCTTGTAGCTTATCTGTACTATCATTTCATACTATGTGTGTCTGGACTGAGTATGTACACATGTCATAGAACATATATCTAAGTGTGCATATTCTGATTCGATCTCTCACACATGCACTAATGTGCTAATCACTGTATATCTTTGTCTACCCTATTTTCCATACTTATTCATTTTGTCTTTCTTGACAGTAACTTAATATGACTTTGTTGCCATAATGACAACACAAAATAAGTCATATATCCTTTGGGAGTCAACTTGCCAACAATCTCCCCCTTTGTCATTAATGGAAACAAAGGAATGTGGCCAAGTTACTCAAAATGACTTAACACAAAAACCTGTACATATATTACTCCCCATATATACACATACATACATTACTCCCCCTTTGACATTAATGACAAAGGTGTACAAAACTGTAAGTCTCTAGATACTTACTCCATGTATACATCTGGATACACAATCTAAAGAGACTGGATCTCTTTCTGCCAGAATACCTTCATTGCATCAATTGTTTGGAGATGGGCGCATAGGACATATGTTAACTTCTCCATCTTTATCAGATCCATGCAGGGACCTTGATCATATGTGATAATGGTGGCATCAATCTGTTTGATGTTAACTTCCAAAAATGCTAGAGAGGGCGCTAGAGCATTCCTCAGTTGGGTCTACCTGATTCTTATCTTATTGATCTCAAATTTTGCTTTTTCAATTTTGTCCAACTGTCCTTGATAGACATTGTTATAGATGTTCATTTCTTGGGTGGATGTCTCAACTAATTTTCTAATACTTTCCACCATGATCTCTGCCTCTTCTATCTTCTTGATATGTTCTGAGGGGAATTTCACTCTGTCCACGCAGTTTTCTATAACCTTCTTACCTTTAGCTGCCAACTCTTTCAATATAGATTGCCCAATCTTTAAATATTTTAAGTCTAAGGTAAAATTCTTTATCAATTCATTCAATCTCTCCTTTTTATACTCATCTTCTACAATTCTAGTAGCATAGTCTACTAGGTCTGTAAAGTGTGCTTTGAATCTTGTTAGAATGTTGTCGACATCTTCAACTGATTGAATTTTGGCTACTTTCTTATCTGCAGGCACTAGATCATTCAAGATGTTTACTAATTCCAAGAAGAGAGGGTTCCTCATAACTTGTTTCTCTTTGGATTTTTCCATAGCTAGAACACTAATCTTCATTAGGTCTTCTTCTCCCCACGCATCTAAATTTGCTGAGTTAGGAGTTAACCTTGACAAAAATGAAGTAGATGGTAAAGTGGATGGAGTGAATATAGTATTTTGACTGGTATCCATGCATTCACTTTTTACTTGTATCTCCTTGACTGGTGTCTCATTATCTTGAATATCTTTCTCTTTATTTAGGTCTATTAGATCATTGGAGGGAACTTCATCTTGTTGTAAAGATGTATCATCAGTGCACATCACTTCAGTGCTTACAAATGTTTTATCAACTTTGTCCATGTCATTGTCAGATGTTGTCATAGATATCTTGATATCATCAGTCACTATAGTATCTTCTGATTCTTTTGGTGTATCAAAATTTATTGAAACTGAGGGTGCTAAAAATTGTGGACCTGTCATAGGTGTACTTTGAATCATTGGTTCTGTAACCTATTTGGGAGTAGCTGGAGTTACCTTTTTTGTAGGCACCATTGATGGATACATGTGTCTATCCATAAACACTTGTGCAAAAGCTTTTTCTGTCTCTTTCCCAACTAACTCATATTCCTTGTTCATAATATGAAGTGTTCTTGTCTTAGTTCTTAAATGAGGCTTCACCAGATCTAATATAATTTCCTTCTCATCATGTGAGCATACAGGGAGAAGATTATCCAATGTTTCTTCTCTTATCCTCATATCTTCCTCAATTTCACGTCTCTTCAATATTTCCAGTATGTCCCATAACTTATCAGGTATCACTATTTTGAGTTCTAGAGCTAATTTCTTAAACTTAATCATATGAGAGATGATCATAAAATGTATCTCAGATTTATCTATCTCTTCATACTTGTCATAAACCTTAGCAATTGTGTCTAGTCTTCCTTCATTAACAATATTTTTCTTTAGGACATTTAGACTAGGTCTGGATCCTACTTCAGGAGGAGCTTGAGTATTTCTTACTGTGCTCCATGTAGTTCTTGAGGATGGGTGACCTATGGGTGCTTCCTTCCTTCCTCTAGACTTCTTGCTTTGTATAGATGGTGGAGATGAGTGTAGGTCAATGGTGGTAGAGGGCGCAGAGGTTCTCTCTACTTTCTTCTTCTTCTGGATGTCATCAGTCTTCTCAAGTTCTTTTGCAATCTTAGCTTCCTTAGCTTTATCTAAGTCTTCTTGAGTGACTTCATGAACTCTTAGGATGCTAGATGTGATTTTCAATGCCTTCCTTTTGTTATTAGCATTGTATAATACATAATCAACTTCATTATTCTTCTCTCTGTAAGTGCCCCACCTGGGCTCATTAGGATCTTTGGGCATAGACAAGAGAACTTGTGCATATCCTTCTAACACATGTTCCTCCACTTCATAACCAAGTGGGTGAATCCATTTGGTTCTAGGTTCAACTACCTTCATACAAGTGCAATCTATTTCTACCATGAAACATATGGTATCCTTATATTTATTAACTATCTTCTCAGATAATTTGAACCTTTTCTGCATCTTGATCCTCAATGTTTTAATATCCATGTCCATGGCATCTTTCACATTGCTCTCTGATGTGGCTTTAAGTGAAATATGGGACATTGTAGGTTTGCTTCTATCCAGGTAAAGATTTACAACCTTACCAACAATATGGAAGTACAAGTAGATGATTAAAGACCCAAACATAAAAGTCTTGTTCTTGTCATGCTTGATAGCTCGAATGTTATCAATCAATTAAGTGCATAATATCTCACATAGATTGTACTGAGTGTTATCCTTCACCATCCTTATAGATGCTAGAACTGTGGCTGCTGACACACTATTTAGTCTGCATGCATGCTGGAACTTGTAACCAAGTATCATAGTTAGAATCTTTATGTCATCTTCCTTGATAGGATCAACTGTCAATACCACGCTTGTCACTTCTAGATAAACAAACTTGTTCAACTTGCTGGTCCAGTAGGAAGAATTGGTCTAGTCTTAGGAAGTCTAGTTAATTCATGGATTAGGTCAGAAGTGATGTGGATAGGAACCTCACCAATCCAGAAAAGGTCATCATGTATTCTGCTCAGTAATATCTTCACCCATTCTGGTTCTTAAAACTCGTGCACATTGGAGTACTCAAATATAGGGTTGTTAGGCAGATGCATGAATTCATCCTTGAAAGAGTATTCTGGTTTCATCATGGATCCCATAAGAGTAGGTATGCTATTATCTCCTACTATTTCCTTCTTGTAGTAGATGTATGCATGAATATCTTCCATGTGCATGACTCCGAGTGGAGTTTTGGAGAATTCTCCTTCAACATAATATAGAATGGACTTGAATGGATGCTTCTTAAAGAAAAATCTCTTCCTCTATTAGTGTCAAAAAAAATTGGGGTTGCCATACTTACTTGGAACTTGATTAAGTAGGGTTTTACGATAATTCAAAACAACGCGACTGCTAGGGTCCTGTTCCAACTTCTTATCCATTTCCTTAACCACCAAATCTATTGTGCTTCCATGATTTGATTCTCAGTGCTCCTATGCTCTCCAAATTCTATGATCTTGAATGAAAATGTGAAGAAGATCAAACATTTACATCTTTTTATAAAAGTTATTGCATTTAATGTTTACAACCGTACGCAGTTTTCACAGAGAGTTTCAAACTTTGTTTAGAATTCATTATAGACAATGCATGTATGCATACTACTATATCATGTGATCATAAGCATGGATCCATAGGCGCATACTCATAGGTGAGTATACCAGCCACACAGGGGTTGCGAGCTAGAATAGCTCCCCCTAAGACCAAGAAGGTCTATTCAACCAAAATTAGGGGATGCATCCACTGTGGATGCATCAACTACTTTGTTCTCTACATTGTCCTTCTTCACTTCAACCCAAATTTTTCTTGAATCTTGTTTTTCTTGAACAAACTTGACTTCTCCTAATTCTTCAAATAGTGATTTCTTAGGATCCTCTTGTTTTTGAGTTATGGATCTACAAAACTTTGAGATGTGTCCAGCCTTTCCACATGTGTGACAAATGATAGGAGGTTTGATGTTTTTGTTCATCATGCTGTACTTCTTTGCTGTGTGTCTATTGTAATTAAATATTTGACATGTAATGTTCTGCAAATTTCTTTGATGTTGATTTCTCTGATTGTGTTATGACTTATTTCTGTGATTTGTTCTGCAATGTATAGCCCCATGACCAAACTTATTACATGAGTAACAATAACCATTGAAAGGTCTTACCTTTTTGCAATCTCTTTCCAAATGCCCATATTTATTACATGCATAAAAAGTTCTGTTAACTTTCTTGAATTCTCCTTTGGGTGGATCTGTTTTAGTTTCTGTAACATTTTCAACTTTCTTTGCTTCTAAAGATGCTTCATGAGCTTTCTTTCTTTCTTTCAATGAATTGATTTCAACTTGTGCTATACTATATCCAACACCAATAGTGTCACCTTTTATCTTTTGTGCATAGTGATGACATGTAACTGATTGAATATTTGATAATGTTAAGTTGAAGATGATACAAGACATTAAATCAGTTAATGGTTTGTATTATCATTGATGTCAACTTGATATCATCTGTACAGTCATGCCAAATACTTCAGAAAATCAATGGAACATAGGTTATGCTTTCAAAAATGCATAAAATTCATGTATTCACTAAGTGACAGAGAACACTGACGGAGTGCACACCACCGGTAAAGAAAGAGAAAAAGTCACTGTGATGCCCAACAAGAAGAAGACAGTGTTTCCTGACAAAGAAGAATCACATAATGCCTGATGAGCAGAAGACAGTGTTGCCTAACAAAGTAGAATCATATGATGCCCAACTAGAAATATTTAGTGATGCCCGGCAGATGGAGACCCCGAAGCTAACTGAAGTTGCACCGACAGAACTGGTAGTTGTCACTGGCGTCAAACTGCAGAATTGACCGACAGAACAAAGAGAGTAGAAAATGACAAAATATCTAGCTGGCAGAGCTTAAGGATAGACTTAATTGGTTGTTTTATTTGTTTTATTCAACCACAGTTAAGCAATTGATTTATATAGTTGGCAAGAAGATAACTATGAGATAAATCAGGAGTTAAAGCTATAAATCAAATTGGCTGGATTGTTTTTCACGCCAAGAATCAAGAATCAAGAATTAAGGAATATAATGTCTATATAAGAGACAAGCATAATTCATTTTCACAAGAAATCAGATACACGGGGGGAGTGAATTGAAAGAAGATGCTGAAGAGAAACTGGTGAAGGATAAAATTCATACAGTCCTAATCAATCAAGCTAAGGGAGAGCTAAAGAATTCTGCAAACACAGACACACAGTGAAGCACAACATCACAAAGTAAAAAGTGTGAATTTCAAAGGATTTTAATTGATACATTGATCATAAAGGTATTGTATGTAAATAGATCTGAATATCTGCAATTCAAAGTTGCATTAGAAATAGGTCATTGTGTTTTAGTTTAACCATTGGAGCATTAATTCTCTTAACAGAGCAGGACTTAACAGTCTTCTATAATTGATGTATATCCCAATAGATTACCAAAAAGGTTGACTCATGAGAGTAGCATCGGTCTTACCTAAAGCCTATTGATAGTCTAAGAAGGAGGCTGATTAAAGGATGGTAGTAAGATTAGAATAAAGCCTATTGACAGTCTAGAGGTTGATTCAAGGATGGTAGCATAGATGCCAAATACTAAGTGACAACCTATGTATAAAAATCCTCTAACAAGGTCGCACTTAACAGTGTGTTTGTAACCTTTAACAGGGTTGGCTCCTAACAGGGCTCACTTTAGAAGAATGAAAATTTGGGGTACCAGTCCCAATGGTTTTTCCCTTAACAGGGTTTCCACATTAAAATCAATGTGTTATGTGTGTATGGTTTATTACTTTATTGTTTTACATTTCACATATGCATTTCTAGATTGATTGGTATACTCTGCATATTTACTAAGTATTGATAATCAAGGAGAATAAGGACAGACAAGGTAAACTGACAGATAGTTATTTATTTCAATTATTTCAAAGGCATACATCTTGTAGGGACTTAATAATCTGAGGTGTATTGATTGGTGGATTAAAGTTTAAATGGATAATTTTTTGAGGCCACTGATTCACCCCCCCTCCCCTCTTAGTTATTACTAACACATAGAGTTGAGATTGAAGTAAATTAGAACTTGTGTGGAGTTTATCAATCTTATCCTTTGCTTCTATTAATTCAGATTCCATCTTTTTCTTTATGTTTTCCAATTCCAAGACTTTCATGTTTGCTTGCAAAAGTTCATCTTCTAATTGTTTG
>MU227195.1:729858-741943 GCA_018584345.1 Thuja plicata | reverse complement strand
GGTTATTTTGACCATGGGTTATTTTGTCCATGGGTTATTGTGACCCTGGGTTATTGTGTCCTTGGGTTATTATGGCGGGGTTATTGTGTCCAGGGTTATTCTGGCTGGGTTATTATGTCTGGTTACCGATCCATATGTGTTAGGGTATTCACCCATTTATTGGGCACCTCTATGGCAGTGTTGATTTATACCTCTTACTAAATTCTATCTTATCACCTCTCTTTTAGACAAGTGAGTGCTTTTACTATCCTAGTTTGGTACCAATGTTTCTTAGGGTCATCCTATCACCTAGTATCTTTTCTTTCATGCCAGTTACAACAAGATATCAAGTAAATCAAGGAAAGCAACCTCAAGTTGTTTTTAACCAATTACCCTTAGTTCAAACTTGCCAAAAACATAAGGTAAAAGTGCCCATATTTGATCAATCACCTAGGAACAACTCGGAAGTGTGGTTTGATTCCAAGAGTCACCTTAGTGAGTTGGGTACCCCCTTAGCATCTTCTCACTCTTCTATGGATATGAGTTACATAATGACTCGAAGAGAGAGGGAAAACATGGATAAACACCTTGTTGACATATTTTCAAATCATAGAGATGCTATTTCATTTGGTGGTTCCTCTCGTGACAGTCGCCCAGTCTCACCCCTTATCTCAACTAGATATCTAGATGCACACCAAAGGGATGAGAGAGGTAAGAGGCAAGCTTATCAAGATGATTTATCACAAAATGAGAACCAAGGATATGAAATTTATGACACTCATGTTAATGCAACCTATACCAACAACTTGTTTAGAAATTCAAGACCAAGTTCTCCGCTCAAAACATCTTGATGTAAGTGTTCCAAATGGCTTGCTTGCACAATCTCCTAAGAAGATCTTCTTTATCCTCTTCAAGGATCCTAATTTACTTTAGGTCCTTATTAGGCTTAGATCATTAACTAAGTCCTAATCCTACTCTTCTCTAAGAGTCTCCACTTTGTGCTTCACCTTTGAAAGACTAACACCCTAGTAGTTTCTTTACTTCTTCACTTCTCCTACTTACACTTAGAAGTGTCTAAGTGCCAATTTACACTCTAACACTCATGAATCACTTGCAATGGTGTCCATCACCATGTAGACATTTCATTTGATCACAATTGAATCCATCTTGAGGGATCTCATACCCATTTTCAATCGATTCCAAGTTCTTGTCTCTAGGAGGCCTAGTTGAGCTTACTTCCTTGTAGCCCTTGTCAGTGTGTTTTTCTCAGTTCTTTTAAAACTTTTCCAAAGAACTTGGAAATCTAAGACCATATATAGATACCCTTTTCCATTTTATAAAGGATTTTATAGGTTTTAGTTTGAGAATTCCTCCATACATAGGATTCCTACAACCTAGGGTCAATAGGGCTAATAGGCCTAATTTCTAGGACAATCTGCAACACTACGAAAAAATTGTTTAAAACTTGGTCTTCATGATTGGTATGAACTCAAACAAATCATCATGTTAAGGTAACACTAAAACCTAACTATAAATTTACTTAGACCATACAGTACTTCACTACCCTACATGTGAATGCACAATGTTTCACCTCCAAACCACTAACCGGACAGTGCATGCTCGCCTAGGGCTTGGATCTAAAAATAGAAAATCAACTTTCCCCGACTCCTAACTCTACACATATGTACATTAATAACTCCCCTAACATATCCATCTACCCTTAGGTGTTTCCCATGGTTAGATTTCATGGGGGAGCCATGACTTGACTGACTAGTTAGGACAAGACCAGTGAGTCTCCTAAACACAAAACAATTTGAACTAGACCTTAAACTACCTTAGAGAAAATAACTCACTGAATGAAAAATGTTACAAACTATCTTAAGAACACCAAAAAATCATCAACTCGAAGCTTTCAATCTATAAAATGGCACTATTTCAAGGAAATGCTCGGGATTCTCAAAAAACCAGAATTGCAGAGCTCTATTCCAACTTTACACTTGTTACAATGATTGACTAACTAGATGATTCAAGTATTTTCCTCCATTAGATTCCTTCTTCCTTAATTCTAGGCCTTGTTGGTCGATTCCCCACTCCTATTTTCAAGGAGAATCCAAGGTAACCGTGTTGCATGCAACTTTTGCAATAATTGAAAATGTTGTCATGACAACAATTTAGCAACTTTTGGCATCTTTGCCATTATGCCTTCTCCCTACATTTTAGGACCTCTAACCTCTCCATTTTGAGGATCCAAGATCATTTAAGGCCTTAAAGCATCTCTATGTCCACATTTAAGAGTTTAGGACACATTCATGACTCCAATCCCACATTTAACAACTAAGCCTAATAAATTGAAAAACTACTAACAATGGCTATTGTTGTGACCTTAGTCCTAATGAATAACTCACTTAGCCCACATTGCAATGACCTACTAATGTCTAAACAAAAACTAACCTATCTTGACTTGGCCAATGTCAAGTACAAGCCAAAATGAAAACAACTTGGAGGTTAGCCTAGGTGTGCTCATGCACCACATCTTCAAGATACATGAGTGAAAGACTTAAGAGGATTGAGCATAAAAAGAAAGCCTTCCTAGATGAACAAGCTAAAAAGGAAGAGAAATTTAGACTCGTAGAATTGGAAAGACAAACTTTGGTGGAAATGGAAAAGAAAGCCTTCCAAGAAGAGCAAGATAGGCTCTTGGCTCAACAACTCAATGATCAATTCAACAACATGCGTGTTAGTATTGGAAACAAATCTCCTCCATCCACTCCTCCTAAGACTCCATGAAGTGGGAGACATTCAAGAATGCTATCACAATCTCCTAGCCCTAGAGGGAGAAGGGACTCAAGACATGATCATTATAGGAGACAAACACCTCCTATGAACTCAAGACAACCTTCACAACATGCTCATCATGGTTCACAATATGGGGGTAGTAGCTCGAGTTTTGATCTCACCTCCCAGGACTTTATGAAAATGCAACAAGAACCACTTTTCCAATAGTATGTGGAGAAATATTTAGAGAAAAACAAGGATAAGTTCTTAGAGAGGTTAATCAACAAGGGTGCTAGAGTCCCTTACAACTTTGATGTGGACAAAAAGATTAAGAAGAAAGGTCCATCTCAAGAAGAGGAAATCAAACAACTTAAGAAGATGATGGAGAAGATGTTAACACCAAAGAATTCATTCTCTCTGGATTCAATTTTCCCTAATCCTTTTTGAAAAAAGTATTAACATGAAAGAGTTCCCTAGAAAGGTTGAAATTACTCAATATGAGAAATATGATGGGAATGGAGATCCACATGATCATGTGCGCCAATTTTATACCACAAGTTTTGAGTTCAATCAATGACTCATACCTCATGAGATTGTTCTCAAGGAGTCTTAAGGGTCAAGCAATGGAATGGTTCACAAACATAACTCCCCCCGTTAGGACTTTCAAAGAGCTTGTTCAGAGATTTGTTCAACACTTTGCATACAATATTTCAAGCTCATTCACCATGTTGGAATTATGCAATTTAAAGAAAAATCAAGGGGAATCCTTTGTTACTTTCTTGCAAAGGTGGAGACAACAATGCTCTCGCTACTCTAGAACCATTCCTGAAAATGAAAATATTGATATCCTTGTTAGCAACTTGGTTCCCGAAATGCAGTATGAAGTTAGGAAGATGGTTTTTGATTCCTTTGACACCATGGTTGAAACTGCATGTAGGATTGAAGATGTTTTAAAATAACAAGGACTTTTGACCAAACATGGAAAAAAAAACAACAATGGTTAAAATAACAACCCTAACAAGGATAAAGGGAAGAACTCACATTGGAATGGGAGAAAACAAGTGGTTAATGATGGGGTTGTGGACTCCTCTCAACCCAAAGATCAAGCAATTCTCCACTTGTCTAGTGTTGTTCAAGGCATGAAACTCAATGCATCTAATCAACAAGAGAACAAGCCAAGATACCAAGATAGACCTAAGAAAGAGAGACGTCAATTTGCAAGACTTGGTGATTCGTATGAGGATATCTTGAAAAAACTTACTGCTAACAACCTTGCACATCCTCAAGATCCTGCGAAGCATTATATACCTGATGTTAAGCCACATTGGTGGGATGAGAAAGCTTTTTGCAAGTTTCACAATGACATTGGACATGATATTGAAAAATACTACAAACTCAAGAATCTTATTCAAGATCTCATTGACAATGGAAAGCTTAAGATAGATGGATTGAAGACCAATGCCGATCATAAGGCATTCAAAGAACCATTGCCCAAGTATGAGAAGGGGGAAACCTCTAAACCTAAGAATAGCAAGGTTGAGGTCAATTATACTTACACAGATGTGGATAATACTATCAAAATGCTTCAAGTTGTAGAAGAAAATGTCAACATGATGATGGGTAGAGATCCCTATGGTTATGATCTAGGCATGGACTCTCCTCCTATCTTTGATGAATAACCCATTGTGGTGCTAAGGGGTCCTAACTCTAGAATGTCATCCCAAACTCTTAATGTTGTCACATGAAGTCAAGGTCCCATTGTCATTAGAGGACCCAATTCAAGTCAACCAGGTAAACCAAAGCAAGTGGCATCAAAGAATGTCACCTTAAAACTGGCAATTGATCCTAAGTCAAGTTACAACCTTATTGATCAATTACAAAGAACCCCAGCTTAGATTTCCTTCTTTGAGCTCTTAGAGTTGTCCCTAAGACATAATCAAGTCCTTGAGGATGCTTTGCATATGGCGAACGTCCCCAAAAACTTAGACATTGATCAATTCTAGAACATGGTTAACCATATTGCTAGCCCTCATTACCTTACCTTTTCGGAGGATGATGATAAATCTTTGAGTCACCCACATAATCTCGCCCTTCATATTGAGGTCATGATCCATAGAACCCATGTCAGGTGCATGTTGATAGATGGGGTGCTGAGCTTAATATTTGTTCTTTGATTTTTTTTACGAAGTTGGGTTATTCAAAAGAAGTCATAGATACTAGAAAGAAGATCACTATTAAAGCCTATGATGAGGCAGAAAGAAGTTCGAAAGGATTGGCCCTGTTGAAAAAGATATTTTGTTCCAAGTAGTTGACATTGGTCCTCTTGCATACAATATCTTATTTGGTAGACCATGGATTCATGATATCCAAGCAGTGTCATCTACTTACCATCAATGTGTTAAGTTCCCCTACAATGGAATAGAGATTTGTATACCTGGGGATAACACTTTATCTGTTAATTCATTTTCAATAGGGGATCATATTCCCCTCAATAGAGAAGAAGAATATTTTGATGCTACCTTAGCTGAATGCAAAGACAAGCTTAAATTGATAAACCTTGGCATGGGGGGGTATCAACTCAACTCCCTCACAACCCATTTTTTCCTAGGTCTTATGGAAAGCCTTCACAAGAAAATAAACCTTCCTCTTTAGCTATGACTTTATTTGGAACTTTTGTAGAGTCATTAGTGCCTATCCAAGATGAGAAAGAGGAGACATTTGTTAGAGACTGGATCTATAGAGAAGAAAAATACATGCACAATGATAACTTCTCTCCCTCTCCTAAGACTTATGGAAGAGGGTATACTTTTGATAGATAGATGGGCTATCCTAAATATGACCCTCTTAATCACAGTCTAGATGCTAGATCCGAACCGCTTGATCATGCTCTTTTTGGGTGCAAGTCTAAGAAGTCAGTTGGCCTAGGATTTGAGAATTACAACAAGTGCACTAATCATCTCTTTGATGAGTCAGATAGTGAGGATGAACCATAATATGTTCCTAATTTGACAAATCAGCAAGATATGTGTGAAGATTGGGTCTCTTCCACTAATCTTCTTTGGGGAGATTTAGATAGTCTAGTCATTCACGAGACAGTTGCAACCTTAGAACAAGATGAATCATATGTAGAAGATCCTTTTAGAGAATGTCAAAGAAAGAATCTTGTTTGTTTAATGGAAAGAGAAGGTGACACTGGACCTTCCACATAGAGATGTCCTAAACCTTCATGGTGAAATCATCCTAGTCACATTTCAGACACAAGTTCACATGAGTATGAATGGGACTCTTTCTCAAAGTCTTCAACAATTGATAGAGATATTGATGTTGTTCACACTTATAGTTCTCAACCTGAGGTATCCAATGAGTCACGTGTAGGATTAGAGGATTTGAACCCACATGTTGCTTTAGTGGATGATTCTTCGCTTATTAGGATGAATCCTGATTTGGGTAGCTTAGAGGGATACTTGACAGACTCTGACTCTTCGGTCACCAACAATAATATCATTCACATCTATAACCTTGAACCAGTCATTGACTTGCCTCTTGTTCATCCCAACCTCATTGATTGGTCCCAATGCTATCAAGAACCTGAGCTCTTAACATTTCAAAATGATTATGAGATAGCCTGTTACTTAAATGTCATTGAACCCATAGTCTCTTCCACTAGTGAACCGGCTATTAGCATGACAGAGCCAGACATCAAGTACCTTGTTCACAAAATAAAAAGAAAATAAAATAAAAAGACTAAGAGTTCTAATCGTGAAAACCACTATGTGGCAGTGTCAAAACCAAAAAAAGTAAAAATAAATGATGTATCCAAAGGTGAAAACCTCTCTGAGGCACCTAAGGATGAGGTACTTGATCATCTCCCTAGTTACTTTCAAGATAGATCTTTAGTGCTTATTGAACCAACACAAGCAATCAATTTGGGTACAAATGAGGCTCCACAGATAGTACACTTAGTTGAGTCCTTGTCACCACAAGAAAAAGAATCTTACACTAAGTTCTTACAGAAAAAGAAGATAAACTTTTCATGGACTTATTTAGATATGCTAGGGTTGGACATTAATCTTATCATGCATCACTTGTGCATAGCTCTAGGTGTTAAACTAGTTAAACATAAATTGAGAAAGATGCATCCTCACATAGTGCTCCTAGTAAAAGAAGAATTGGAGAAACTCCTTGGTGCAAAATTCATAAGAGCTATCGCCTATGCTAAATGGACATCAAACATTATACCAGTTTCCAAACATGACAAAACCATTCAAGTTTGCACATATTTTAGAGATTTCAATAGAGCATGCCCAAATGATGACTTTCCACTTCCCAATATAAACATGATAGTGGATATGACTGCGGGTTATGAGATTTATTCCTTGATGGATGGTTTTTCCAGATATAATCATATTAAGATAGCTCCTAAAGATCAAGAAAACATTGCATTCACTTGTGTATGGGGTACCTATTGTTTGAATGTTATGCCTTTTGGATTAAAAAATGCAGGAGCCACCTATCAATGAGCTATGACAACCATTTTTTATGACATGATGCATAAAAACATGGAAGATTATGTGGATGACACCTTGGCAAAGTCTAAACAAAAAGGTACACACTTAGATGATTTAGAAGTCATTCTAGATCACATGGAACAATTTCAACTAAGGATAAATCCTAAAAAATGTGCATTTGGAGTCACCTCTGGAAAACTACTTGGCTTCATCATTTCAGCAAAAGGAATAGAGGTAGACCTTGAGAAGGTCCAAGCAATTATAGATATGCCACCTCCTAGAAACATTAGTCAAATGAGGAGTCTTCAAGGATGTCTTCAATCTATAAGGAGATTTATTTCAGAATTGGCAGATAGAGCTCAACCCTTCAATAAGAACCTACACAAAGGAGTCAAATGTGTTTGGAATGAGGATTGTCAAAATATTATAGATCAAATCAAGAATTACTTGGAAAATCCTCCCATTTTAATGCCTCCTATCCTAGGGAAACCACTTATTCTATACATTTCAATGACAAAATATTCCTTGGGGGCATTACTAGCTCAACTTGATGAAAATGGGAAAGAAAGAGCAATATACTATATTAGCCACACTCTTGTTTCATACGAGGTTAACTACACCAGCATTGAGAAATATTGCCTTGTAGTTGTGTTTGCTTCCCAAAAGTTGCGACATTACATGCTTGCGCACACTATACACCTCATAGAAAAAATAGAACCACTCAAATATTTGCTAGGTAAGGCCGCCCTCACAGGTAGACTTGCTAATTGGTTGATGATCCTTTTAGAGTTCAACATAGATTACATTGAGCATAAAGTAATCAAAGGACAAGCCATAGCAGATCAATTGGTTGATTTCCCAATACAAGATAATGCACCTATTCAAGTTGACTTCCCAGATGAGAACCTCATGTATATGACTGAAAGAACATGGAAGATGTTCTTTGATGGATCCTTTATGAAAAATGGTTCAGGAGCCAGTGTGTTGTTTTTTTCTCCTCATGGGTACATGATCCCTAAGTCTTATAAATTATTCTTCCCATGTACAAACAACATTGTTGAGTATGAAACTTTAACAAATGGACTTAAGATGGCCATAGAATGGAGACTCACAGAGTTACACATCTATGGGGATTCATAGCTGATAATCAACCAAGTTAATGATGAATATAAAAAAAAACATGATATAATGGTACCTTACAAGAAAATGGCTGATTCCTTGAAATGCTACTTCACATTTGTCATGTTTCAGCAAATCCCTAGAGCAAAAAACAAAGCAGTTGATGCTATGACTACACTTGCTTCACTCCTTCAGTTAGAGAAACATGAATCAAGATTTGAATTCCTAGTGGAAGAGCTACATCACCCTACATATGACTCTCAAGAAAGCCATGTCATTTGTACCCTTGTTGGTCATGAGTCATCCCGTTATGGTGCCATTTACTCATACCTTTGTGATGACATTATTCCTAAAACCTTTAATCGATCTGAATGTAGAAACCTTACCCAAAATGCCTCTCACCATTCCCTTTTCACTGGTGATTTGTATAGGAGGGGTCTACATGGAACACTTCTTAGATTCTTAGAAAAGGAAGAATCCAACCAAGCCTTAGTTGACATCCACAAGGGCATCTGTGGGGGACATTCCAATGGTCTTGCCATGTCCCAAAGGTTTCTTAGGGAAGGGTACTATTGGACTATGATGCAGATTGATGTAGTAGCTTTTGCAAATTCATGTGAAAAGTGTCAAAAACATGGTAACCTAATACATGCTCCAAGTAGGGAGCTCATTCCTTCTATATCTCATTGACTATTTTAGCGCTAGGCCTTTAACCTTATTGAGAAGAATCATCCCAACTCATCAGGTGGACATAAGTTTATTATCACTGCTACTAATTACTTCACTAAATGGGTAGAAGATGTCCCACTACCTATTGCCTCAGGCAAGACAATCTCTCTATTTATTCTGAACCATATCATCTGTCGATATGGAGTGCCTTTCGATATTATCACTAACAATGGAGGCCAATTCAAAAATAAGGACCTTAAACAACTCTGTAAGAAATTCAAGATTAAACAACATTGGTCCTCCATTTACTTCCCGCAAGGAAATGGTCAAGCAGAGGCATCAAACAAAACCATTCTTAAAATCTTACATAGAATAGTTTGTAATAATTGTAGAGATTGGCATTTACAGATAAATCCAGCTTTGTGGGCCTATAGAACGGGTATTTGTACTCCTACTGGGGCTACTCCTTTTTCCCTTTCATATGGCGCTGAAGCAGTGTTACATTTAGAGGTACAGATTCCTTCCCTTTGAGTTTCCGTCAAAGGTCTAGTTACATATGAAGACTACTGCGGCATGTGACTTCAAGAGTTAGAGCTTCTAGATGAGAAACATCAAGCATCATTTGACCATATGAGGGTTTATCAAAAGCACATGTCCAAAGCCTTCAAAAAAAAATTTCACCCTAGAGAATTCCAAGTGGGAGATCTTGTCCTACGTGAAAGTCCTAAGAATCAACAACATAGAGATCAAAAGGGAAAATTTGAACCTAATTGGCTTGGACCTTACATTATTACAACAACTTTTGGGTCAGGTGCTTATTGAATGTCTACAACAGAGGGAGAGCAGCTTCCTGATCCTATCAATGTCTTGCACCTGAAGAAGTTCTATCTATGATGCCCATTCTATATGGGGGCATCCTTTGTACATAATTATTGATCCTGAAAAATTCAAAAAAATGATATATTGTGAAAAATTCTAAAAATAAGAAAATGTCCTGAAAAATGATCATCTTAGTGAAAACCTAGCAATAGGCGCTTTGATGTATCTCTAAAAAAATTATATATTCTAAAAATATAAAAAAAATGAAAAAATTCAAAAAAATAGAAAAAGTGCCTTGGTGAAAACTTGGAAACAGGTGCCTTGGTAGAAAAAATTCAAAAAAATTATAAAAAGTCCTGAAAAAAAAAGAAGAAAAAAAATGAAAAAATGAAAGAGAAAAAATTGTAATAAAATCCAAGTGGTGAAAACCTGGAAACGGGTTCTACTTGAGGCCTTTGCACCCCTATTTCTTAGTGCATGTCCTTGACACTTATCCTCTCTCCATCATGCCTTGTCCTTGTTGCCTTGGTTTGGAACTAGTCTTTGTCTTTGTCTAAGGAGCATAACTATGTTAGCTTTGGTTTCTTGGATGTGTTAGTCTTTAGGACATCTCAAAAATGTTGTTTTTCAACACCACCCCAACTGTATTTTTCAATACAACCCCTAACATTGAGTGTTTTTCAACACTTATTGGTTTGGTCTTACCTAGTTTTGTCATGTGATCTTACTTGCTTTCAAGAATTCGATCCTTATCCTCGAAACTCAGTATCAACTAACACACTTAAATTTTTAAACACAACACTTAATGCTTGAGCTATATCATGAGCTTTTGTTTGTGTGCTAACTGCTATTGATTTTCATTGAGTGTCCTTGTCTAATAAGTTTCTCCATGATACATAGCTAGAAGACTTGGGGCATGGGGCATGTTTTTATTTGCTTTATGGTTAACTATTTTTTCTCAACCGTTCTTCTGGTCATCCTGGCATCTATGCCTTGATGCAAGGTTGGTTTTTCTATATTAACTTGGGTAAGCTAACATCAAAGTTATCTTGACCTTTATTTCTTTGATGCTTATGTTATAATCTTTCCACATTCCAATCTGATATAAATCACATTCATATCTTCATAGTTGTGCTTGTGACTAGTGATGATTGTGTGATTTTTCGATGTCCGTTAATAATGGCCCAGTGATGAAAATAAGTTCATTAACATTCTCTTATGAATGATGAACACAAGTCCTATGTTACAGTTGCTCTATTGCAAGTACACCTTTTCATTTTCATGTAGCTTGCATTGTTTGACCTCATGTTAGTTTGCATTTTAGGCTGCATTATGAGTTTGAGAGGGTTTCCTTCATCTTTCTTGTGGACTTTTAATCAACTGTGGTCAGGTTTGATCTTCATTTCCTTATCTTCTTTCGTGATCTCAATCAAAATTTTCTATCTTAAACAGTTGATTGATTTTGAGGCATTCTATTTCTTAAGGTGAATTCTCTTTCTTCTCTCCATTTCTTTCCACCTCTTCCAAACTTCTATCTTCCATTCACTTTCACCCCACTTCTTTTCTTCTAATTCAACCTTGGGGCATAATCTTTCGTGCTTGATGATCTACCTTGGTTCTGTGATTCTTATATCTTTCATCTTACATCAAGAACCTTATCTTTAGTTCGATTTGATCAAATTTATCAATTTTTTGTCTCCTCTATCTCATTTCAATTTTGATCATGAGGGGGCAGCACCTATATACCTTCAATCTTTGATTCAGCTTTATCAATCCTATCATTTGTTTCGCTTGGGGCAACCTTGATTGAGATTCTTATCTCGGACATGTCAATTACTTATTTACAATAGTGTTGACCTTGTCTTTTTTGCAATCAACTTATCTTTGTTCTGATGTCAATTACTTATTTACAACGGTGTTGATGTCTGTGTTTTTTTGTGATCCAAAATTGATCTCACACTTCAACTGCATTCTTTGACTACATGTGTTCACATAAAGATCACACATTATTCAAAGAGGGGCAAATGTATGCACCCTAAAATGGTCTCCTAGAATATGGGCCCCCTTTCTTCAATTTATCAAATTCCAAAATCAATGCTTTGCAACATTTTAATTCAAATCAATTTCCTTGATCAAATCGTAATTAATTCAATTATTTCAATATTTCCTAAGGTTTGATCATTTCATCAATAATCTTATTTAATTAAAAGAAAATA
>MU227195.1:673755-729808 GCA_018584345.1 Thuja plicata | reverse complement strand
GCAACATTTTAATTCAAATCAATTTCCTTGATCAAATCGTAATTAATTCAATTATTTCAATATTTCCTAAGGTTTGATCATTTCATCAATAATCTTATTTAATTAAAAGAAAATATCCCTTTTAATTTAAAAAAATAATCTTATTTAATTAAAATAAATCTTTTTATTAAATGGTTTTATCTTATTTAATTAATATCCCTCTTTTAATTAAATAATCTTATCTTATTTAATTAAAAGAAAATTCCTCTTTTAAATAAATAAAATCCCCACTTAAAGCTCTCTTTTTGATGAAAAAGGAAATAAATCAAATAAAAAATAAATAAAAACCCTTTTTACTCTACATCTTCCTAAGTGGTGGGCTTTTTGCCTCTTAATCATAGCCCTTTGATCTTGCCTTTTGAAGATTTAAAGCACATGGATCAATCAAGATTTAATCTCCACCATTACTTTATTTTCCTTTTTTTAACCTCTTAATCTCCACCGTCCATTGCTCTTTATAAGGAAGCCTCTCCTTCTCATTTGCATAAAAACACACACACACACACACACACATTCTTTAGTTTATTGTTATGCTGCAGGATTGGAGAGCAATTTTGGAGGAGAATTTGAGCACTTGAGCTTGGATATTGCAACTTCTCTCTTCTTGTCTTCTTCTCTCATACATTCATGACAATTCATTTAGATTAATTTTGCATTTTCCTTTTAGATTAAACTCATATTTTCTTTCATAGATTAATTTTGCATTCATATTTCCTTTCATAGAATAATCATGCATTGTTATCATATCGATAAATTCAATTATCATATAGACAAAATCATGCATTATCATATAGAATCTCTCATTTTATGGTGTACTTGTAGGGGCACAAACTAGGTTGATCTGGGGGCCTCCATCACACACCTTTGCACTCCATGAATAGAGATCTATGCATCGCCATTTGAGACCTCATTCTTGAGAAATCTTGAATATAATGATTCATAGAAGTGTGACACATTTTTAGCACACAACTGTTCTTTCGTGCTCACATAATCCAACTTTACTTCTTTGTCTGCAACTTTTTCTCTTAGAAAATGATATTTTATTTCAATGTGTTTTGTCTTTGCGTGCATCACAGGGTTCTTTGACATATTGATACTGCTAGTGTTATCACAATGAATAACAATAGGATAATTAATCTAAATTCCAAAGTCTTTTATCATCTATTTGATCCAAATAATTGTAGAACAATTCAATGTTGTTGCTACATATTCTTCTTCAGCTATTGACTGAGAAATACAATTCTGTTTCTTGCTTGTCCAAGTGACCAATCTATCTCCAAGGAATACTGCTCCTCCTAAGGTACTCTTTCTTTCATCAACACAACCTAACCAATTAGCATCAGTATACACATGAAGTTGTACATTCTCTAAGTTAGGATACCATAAACCATAGTCTATAGTTCCCTTTAAGTATCTAAATATTTTTTTTATTGCCATTAAGTGATTTTGTTTAGGTTCTGCTGCAAATCTTCCAATAATGCCAGCTGCATTAGAAATATCAGGTCTAGATTGAGTGAGATATATGACTTTTCCAATCATATACTTGTATAGTGTCTTGTCAACTGCTGTGGAATCATCATCTTTGGAAAGCTTGCTTCCTGTTATCATGGGGGTGCTTACTGGGTTGCAATATTCCATCTTGAAAGTATTTAATATATCCTTCACATATTTAGAGTGATTTATGAATATGCCTTTATTTGTTTCTTTTACATTTAATCCCAAAAAATATTTGAATATAGGTCCAATCATGCTCATTTCAAATTCACTCTACATCTCTCTTGCAAATTCTGCACTAAGCTTGTCATTACCTCCAAAAATAATGTCATGAACAAAGATAGCAACAAGTAGTAAACCTTCAGGTGTCTCTCTGATGAATAGGTTGCAATCTACTACTACCTTTTTGAATCCAATCTTTGTTAAGTAGCCATCAAGTCTCTCATACCATACTCTTGGGGCCTGTTTAAGTCCATAGAGGGCTTTCTTTTGTCTTCAAACCATGTCTGGTTTCTCAGAAAGCTTGAATCCTTCAGGATGCTCTATGTAGACTTCTTCCTTCAAGTCACCATTTAGGAAGGATGACTTGACATCCATCTGATATACTTTGAATTTCTTGAATGTTGCATAGGCTAAAAATAACTTTATACCTTCTAGTTTGCTCACATGGGCAAATGTATCAGAATAGTCAATTTCTTCTCTTTGCGCATATCCTTTACACATTGATCTTGCTTTATTTCTTATCACTGTCCCATCTTCATTCATTTTGTTTCTAAATATCCACTAAGTTCCAATCACATTCTTGTCACAAGGTGTAAGGACTAATTCCCATGTGTCATTCTTCATTATTGATCTAATTCTTCTTGCATTGCACTTTGCCAATCTGAAAAATTGCACACAACTTCAAAACTTAAGGGTTCAATCTGTGAAAGTAAGCATACCTCTTCAAAAATGGTTGAACCTTTTTCTCTGGATCTTGTCAAGACTTTACTGCACTGATCTCCAATGATATTTTCTTTAGAGTGGTATTTAGATGTGTATTTTGAGATTTAAGGTGTGACACTCTCATCTATAATCTGTGATTTTTCTTGACTTGGTTCAGGGTTATTACATGATACATCAATACAGTCAAACATTTCTTCAATAACTGTATCCTTATTGATTGGTCTAGGTTCATCTTCAATCATACGTGCATATTCATAATATCTCTCTTGAATCATGAACTTGTCATCAATTTTCACATGTGCACTCTCAATGATTTTCTTTAAGCTTAAATTGAAACATCTATAAGCTTTTCTCTGAGTAGAGTAACCAAGAAAAATACCTTCATCACTTCTAGCATCAAAATTTCCAACACCATCATCTCTCTTGATTTAGCACTTGCTTCCAAAGATTCTAAAGTATTTTACTGTAGGTACATTACCAAACCAATGTTCATAAGGTGTTTTGTCTGCGCCTGGTCTTAGTTGAATTATGTTGATAGTATAGACTTCTGTATTGACTACATCTCTCCAATAGGTGTGCGCAATTTTCCCTTCAATCATGATAGTGCATGATGTGTCAATTATTATCTTGTTTCTTCTTTCTATAATTCCATTTTGTTGAGGGGTTCTGGGTGCACTTAGTTGTCTTTTGATCCCATGTTCTTCGCAGTACTCAAGAAACTTATCTGAGGTGAATTATCCTCTTGTATTAGATCTCAGACATTTTATATTTAATCCAGATTGTTTTTCAACTCTAGCTTTGAATATTTTGAACTTCTCAAAAGCTTCAGATTTGTCTTTAAATAATGCAACCCACATCATCCTGGAGAAATCATCAACAAACAAAATAAAATAACTTTCACCATATGATCTTGTTTGTGTAGTTCAATATAATTCTGTATGTATTAGATCTAATTTGTTCTCTGTAGAGTTATGTTTTCTTCTGAATGAGGTCCTCACATGCTTCCCCATCACACATTTCCTGCACATAGTATCAACTGGTCTTGCAATACTTGGAAGGTTGCTTACTGCCTTTACATTACTTATCTTCACTATGTTGTCAAAATTGATATGACAAAGTCTCTTGTGCCATAGCCAAATGTCATCCACTTTTGCAAAAAGACAACTTACTTCAGAGTTAATCTAAAAAACATTACCTTTGGTTTTTGTGCCTGATGCAATCACGTCTCCTTTTTTGTTAATAATGCATTTTTTTTAATTCCAACTGATATCCTTTATCTAGCATTTTTCCAACACTTAATAAGTTATGATGCAAACCATCAACATAAAGAATATCATTTGTCATGTTCTTTCCATCTAAGGTGATAGATCCTCTACCTATGATAGGTTTGGGAGAGTTATCTCCAAATCTGACCATGCCACCTTTGTACCTATCTAGATGTACAAATCTATCTTTGTCTCCTATCATGTGATGTGAACACCCACTATCTATGATTCAGTTTGTTCTGATGTCATCTTTGTCTCCTATCATGTGATGTGAACACCCACAAATCCAATTTCATCTTCTCCTAAATCATCATCATTTACACCATCCTTAACATGATAGCATTCCTTAGTATATTTGGTTTTGTAATCTGATCTGTACTTCTTGACTCTTGTAGGATACTTGGATGCAAAGTGGCCAACTTTGTTACATGAAAAACATTTGAATCGTAGTTATCCTTTATATTTTTGTTTACCTTTTCTTTCCTTCTTAGCTATCATAATAATGATTTCTTCTAGTTCTGTATCAACTTCTTCTTTCTCAACATTACTAGTGATGTTTGAGGATTTCTTACCATGGACTGAGGCTTTGAAAGTTTTTTCCATTTTAGGTCCTGTCTTCAATCTTGATATCTCAAATGCTGATATTTTACTAATCAAGGTTTTTCTTTTGAAGTCCTTTGAGAATTGCATGGTTTCATCCAAGATGTTTATCTTTCTTTCATAATCTACTGTCAATGTGGTCATCAGGTTTGTCCATTATATCATCCTCTAAAATTTCTCCACCGTTGTTCCTGATTCCTGAGACTGCTTCATTAATCCTCTGATTGTAAACTCTGATGTTTTCTTCAGGTAGCATCTCTAAATTGTTGTATCTTTTCTTTCATGTCTTTCTGTGCACATTCTTGGTTTGGATGTCTCCTTCAAACATATCTTCTAGATATTTCCAAATTGAATAAGCTTTGTCTGCCTTCTTGATCTAAAAAAATTCATTGTCAGATAGGGCATTGATTAGGGCTTCTTTGGAAATTGCATTTTGGGTGAATACTTCCTTTTTCTTATTAGTAGAATCTTCTTCTACAAGGTCCATGGGAACATCAATATTATGAGTAGCAATCTCATAAATCTCAAAACCAACACACTGAAGATGTGTTATCATTTTGTTCTTCCATTCAAGATAATTCTCTCCATCAAACTTAGGACTCTCTTTCTTGAAGTATGCCATTTAATCTACCTTAGGTTGTTAGGATTTCTCTCCAAGGCACTTGGCTTTAATACCAATTGTTGGAATAGTCCCAAGGGATAACTAAGAGGGGGGGGGGGGGGGAATCAGTTATNGGGGGGGGGTGAATCAGTTATCAACAAGTTAAATTCTTTTCTCCAATTAATTATAGAATATCATAAGCACATACACATTTAAGATAACACAAAATAAAACACAATAATTTTGGTTATGGGGAAACCAAACTAGGTAAAAACCCTAGTGGGAATTAGCACCCACAAAGAACTGTACTTGAGTATAATAATCCATATTAGAAGATCTTACAACCCTATTAAGAGTTGATCTTTACAAAGAAATAAGTACAATGACATGGTTAAGGGTCAGACCCTATTAGGGGTCTTTTACAAATAACCATGTTAGGGGTGAGGACTCACTATCCATAAGCTCACTACTAAAATGGTGAAGAATGCAACCTTTTGTAGAACAAATATACACAATATATGATAATAAAATGTTTGAGTAGACCTACTGTCTTGATCAGTTCCAATGTATTTTATGCACTTCCTTCTTCTTCACATAGATCTATGACTGATGAATGAAATGTCTTCACTTTCCCAACACAAAAATCATTTTGCTTTGTTCTTGTTCTCTCTCCTTTCTTATAATTCACACTTGGTGATCTTCAAATGAACTACTATATGTATATTCTCCAAAACATATGATCTTTTTCGGCTTTAGGAATCTCTTCAATGCTGCTTTAGTCATCCAAACCAAGCATGCAACATTATTAGAACCACACAACTCAAACTGAATAGAAGCATTGCTTCACATAGTTGGCTCCAACAAAATTACCCAAGAATCATGCTTTGGATGAAACATAACTAGCGCCTTTGGTTAATTATCTTAGTCTCATAACTAAACATGAATCTAAACATGCATATCACATAGATAGATGCAACTGAAGAATCAATAAAATTACTGTTGACTTTCTAAGAACAATCTTCTGAAACTATGTATGGTAAACAGAGTAACATATCTCAATTGTTACTGAACATCTAAATCTATGTGTATGTACATGGTATAGTAAATATGTCTAAAACATTAAAAAAACCACGCAAGGCAGCCACATATCCATACTGAAAAATGAATACAGTTCACTACTGTATACTATATGTTGTCATGAATGACAAACATACAGTTAACTATTTGTACAGAAGAAAATCTCCAATAGTAAGTGTCTTACAAAATATTTTATCTTCACTTAGACCTAACTATGGAACCTAGACTCAAAAAGACTTAGAAATTGGAACCCTTTTCTCGTGGTCATGATTTCCTTTATAGAAATTATGAGCAAAAAAATTCACGCTAGAGAATGACAAGTGTCACATTTTCATTTCACACATTTAAAATTGTTATTACAAAAACCTCTACAAAAGAAGACAAAATAGAATAACCACTTGTCAGGAATATTCTTCCTTGTAAATTTTCCTTTGCACTATGTTCTTTGATGAAGGCCTAATTCTAAAACCTTTGATTGTAAGCCTGACACCCCAAAAGGTAATTGCATGATGTAGTGCCCAAAAATTATGTCACACAGTCACATGTAACATTAAGGACTAACTATCTACATCCTTCACTCCTCAGCGCACATCTTGACCCACTCAATATACTCCTCATATGTTGGCCAATAAAAACTCATCACCTCATCAAAATTATTTTTGTAGGAGGTGTATTTGACTGCACGCTGATTTAACTCCCTTTCAAAAATCTCAAAAAAGGTTCCTGTGTAAATGATCTTGTCCATGCTTCTTTCCAATATCCCTGCATCAAGATCATCACTAATTGTATCAACTCAGGCTTCAATATTTGGTTTTTCATACTATTTCCATGTTTGCAAGGGCTTTATGTTTCCACTTTGATCTGTGATGCTTGGTAGGGGAGAGTCTTTCATTGTATATATATTGTTAATTAATTATCTCATCCTACCCTCAATATGCTCTGACAACATTTGGAACTCCTATGGAGACTTGAAAAATCAAAAAGCGGACTGAATCTTTTGGGTCCTATCTTTGTGATGTTTTGATCCCAAATTTATCAGTCTTAGATCCTCTACCCTATTTCTCCATTTGTCAAATAATGGTCTTTTCACTTCTTTATCTCTATCAAAAGTATGCACAACTTCAAACAAAAAAGAATATGAAGAAAGAATGTTGGTTAAGTTTTCATCCACCTTTTCATTTAGGTGATACAAGATAGTTTGAACTACCTCCTTTTTCTTTGCAATAGATCTCTTCTCACCCTCAAAAATTTAATTCTCCAATTCAGTGATCTTTTGTATTAACTACCCCTTTCAGTGGTCCACTGAACATTTCAATTCTTCAATAAGTGGTGGTGTAGGAGAAGATGAGGAGGCTACCGTATCAATATCTTGTGAAGCTAAAACATGTGAGAAAGAAGGAGTTTCCTCTAAAGGTAGATGGGGATGTAGTGATTGTAGGAATAGAGGATGTCAATTGTGCAATTCTTTAATCTTACAGAGCTTTTTTGGTTTCTAGTTCTATACACCTCTATTGTGATTTATTGAAATCACTAAAAAATGGTGGCACCTTTGCTTATATTCCTAAAGCTAATCCTTATCCCGTTTAGTGACATCATGGGATAATATTGTTGTTTCCAGGACTATTTTAGTTGCATCTACCCTAGTGGTATCAAATACCTTCTGTATGATAACATTACCCCTCAATTTTGGGTTGATATCTTCTATTTATGGCTTATTCTCACCACGAGATAATGATCAAATTGCCAATTCTGCATGATTACGGTTGTAAAAGGTTCCCTTCTTTGAAAAATTTACCTATTCTTATTCCTTTCCATATATTAGCATGTTTCTTCTCACAACATCAAAGGCAATTGCATCTACAATGGTCCACTTTGCCAAGATGAGAACCCCTGACTTATGTATAATTTTTTCCCTCTCTTTAAGAGTAATGGCCTCAATTTCCTTGGTCATTTCTAATTTGACCTCATCCTCATTTTCTTTCTCATTCATGTATGGGATTCAAGCCTTATTTTCCTCACACCTCTTGTGGTAATCCTCCAAGTGTAGCCTCCACAAAAACTATTTAAATGCATCAGTCTTTACAAAAGTTTCATCTTGTAGGAAGACATCATTGACTTCCTTCGTCACATCTTTATACAATTTTACTTGAATCTCCAAAGAAGTAGAATAAACAATTGGATAAATGAGTGGAACTGTCATTCCAACTTATAAATCATGTTCAATGATGATTATACAATCATCATCACTATTATCCTCAATATCATCCCTCTCTTCTGGAACTTGTAAATCTTGTTGTTCATTTCCTTTTGATTTTTATCATGATAGAGGTGATGGCATAAGTTCCCTCCTTGGTTCCTCTTGTGGATCAATAATGTGAATCCCCCTCAAAGGTGTGGGGGAAGGAACATAAGACTTATCATACTTCATAATATTTTTTCCTTTTCTTCTTCTCTCCTTATCACTGTTACTATCATCACTAACCTCCTCCCCTCTCACCCTTTTCCATACTTTGATATTCAAAAAAGGGTTCTCAGGAGGCCTTTCTTCACCTTCACCTTCTTTGAGCGGTGGGAGTGGAGTTGTGGCCTTAGAAGCTAACATAGTAGACTTGAGAGAAAAAAATGGGGCATGTAAAAATTTATGCAACACATTAGTTTTGTCCCCTGATTTCAACCCATTCTTCTTATGTCTTAAGATGAGCATTGTTTCCTCAAAATGGCCCACCAATATGTTCATTTTAATAGAAACTTGATTTAATGTCTGCATGAGATCATATTTGGGATCAACCTTCCCGATCTCATCCCATAATTGTTTATATGATACCTACTTTTTTTTGTTTTCCTCTTATGGATCCTGATCATAAATATTTGCGATTAAATCTTCTAGGTAATTACATTCATGTTACTGGGAGGTGAGCTTTATCCTTTCTCTGAAAATGTTATAGAAGTTTTGAGGGTCACTATGCCTTACTATGCTAACACCCAAGTTTTAGGGATTAACTTTTTTCAAAAAATATACCCATCCACCCTTACTTATCACAAAATGTGGAACAAAAGTGAAATCAGGGAAAATAGTTCCTTTACTCCACCCTGTTAGTTCCTTCTCCTGTATCTAGGAAATCTATCTCATGACCTCTACAAACCCTAACCTTATTGTTACATTGTAAGGTAGAACATGGGGTTTATTACCATAACCATAAATTCTTAGGACTGTGCTCATTGAATACGGGATAACATCTCCCCAATTGCGATCAATTTTTAATTTATGAACTCTTTCCTTTGGCCTTAAGAAATCCAGTGGCTCCTTATAAATTATTGGGGGATTAACCATCAACCTGGCCTTTAACCTAGAAGAAAAACAATGATTAAATAACACATAACTAGGAGCCTCTCAATCCCTACACATTACTATACTCCAAGTTTGAACTGACATCTCTTCACCATCCATTGTCTTGATCATGTTCATATGTTCTACAAATTAGTCAACATTTTTGAACAAGAATATAGGAATCAACATTGAGTACCATTAAAAAGAGGGTTTCCCTCCATTCTACAATTTCACCATCTCTTCATGGATCTTCTCTGCCAGATATCGGGAAAAATCATATATTACTGTGAAATTTGGCCATTGGATAATGATAGCCATGTATATGTAATCTAGAGGAATCAATTTCCTAGGGTTCTTCCCTAATAATTGACACATTATGTAGAATGTTTCTCTCAAATGTGGACAAATATTTATCAAGATGGAATTGGGAAAATACTGAAATCTATTTTTTTAGTATTTTCAGTCTCAGTAAACTATATTTTTGAAGGTATTCGGGGATTTTATGGGCCTATCTCTCCCAAGGAGGGATCATCAATGGTGTGACCTCCTATTTTTGGTTTTATAATTTTTTATTATCTTTCCAATGAAGTAAACGGATCGCAAATCGGAGCTAGGACTAGAAATTTATGCCTTCTCCAAGTTGGCCTAAATTATTATATAGTTTTTTGAAAATTTTGGTAGTTTTAATAAGTTTATTTGTAATAAAAATTATGAGGAATATTCATTTTGTTTCCAAGGGATTCTAGTGACCCTTGGTATCAATCATATTTGTATAAAATCCAATTTTGAATGGATTACTTTTTGGCTTGCTATTTTGTTGTTAGTCTTATGGTTTTTATATTGAACTTGACAATACCACAGGTATCACACTAGGTATTGTAATCTGATTCATAATTCAGATCAATGGTACCAGAGTGGGAATTCTCCTTTATTCCAATTTACACAAGGTACTCCTACTATAGATTAGGATTGGATACACACAATTTGTCAAAATATCCACCTTTGAGCCACACACGATCGAAGATGTCAGGCGATGCAATTAAGAAGTTGGTGGAAGAGGCTTTAAATAAGCAACAAGAGGAGACAATGAGTCAATATGAACCCCTTATATAAATAAAAAACCCTCTGGATCAAGAACAACATTTCATGGAAATACCCCTTTCAAAGTGCAGGTAAATTTTGACATCCCAAATTGTGAAGGAAAAGTCGATGTTGAAGTTGTAGATAACTGGTTATCAAAATCAAATAGATACTTTTCTGTAAACATTTCTTAGATGCAAAAAAACTAATGCTTTCTCTCCACAAAGATGAAACCCATGTGAAATTAGTATGGGAAACTAAATTAGAAAATAAAGAATGGGAATTATCTAAAGAAAATGGCTTGGAAATATCTCTTGATAAGAAGCCCACATGGGGAGAATTTGTGGAATACATAAAAGAAGCATACTTTCCCAAGGATGTCTATGAAAATAAATACATAGAATGGAAGTTTCTTTGATAGAAGAGGGATCAGTCTATGCATGATTACACCAACACATTCCATTCACTTTCAACAAAACTTGGTATTGAGGATTCAAGGAAGCATCAAATTTTGAAATATTGTAGTGGACTTCATCGGTATATTCAAACATAGGTGGAATTTTTGAATATTGAGACATTGGAAAATGCCTATAAATATGCTACAAAAATTGAAGAGAAATTCAAGCAGAAAGGGAGGAGGGACTACTTTACAAATAATAAGCCAAGGGTTGAAGGTGACAACAAATCTGCAAGAAAATAGGTGACCAAGGAGCCTCACTCAAACTCACCTAAGAACACATGGTGGGATGCAAAAAATATAGACAAATAAAGGCATGTTGTATGAGATGCATAAGTCCCCAACCCATAATACAAAGGATTGTCAAAGTATTAAAAATATCATGACAAAAATATGAGGAGAGGAAGTTGAATCTCAATCATCACCAATATATACTTCTGAGTAAAAGGAGAATGATTCTGTCATAGAAGCAGAACCATATGCCATAGTTGTAACTTCAAAAGTAATACATCGTAAAGATGAAGAGAGACTTTTTAATTAACAGATGTGGGTTAATGGAAAGCCTCTACATTTTCATGTTTTGATTAAGTAAAAGCAGGATTTGAAAGGTCCCGAAACCTTGTACAAAAGATCAGAAGATAGACAAAGCTGATTAGTCAAACAACCAAAAAATGGGACAAAAGAGAAATAGGGGAACTAGGCCCTACAAACCCAAAAAGAAGAAAAATAAAACACTAGAGGAAAAGACAACCCGATAATAAAAGAAAGCACACAGGGAGCTAGCTGGTCTCCATCAGTTGTTTCGCCTGCTCCGCGAGGAGCTCCATATTATCCACCAAAATCCTGAGGTCTTCTGTGTCTTTCTTCTTTATGCTTGAATGAGTATGGATTATAGTACCCATCCCCTCTTTAGGTTCCTTACTCTCCTCCCCTCTATTGGCCTCGAATCTTTCCATCAGGTTCTTACATTGCTCAACTGACACTTTCAGAATGTTAAAGCTCTGTTCACAAATTTTTCTAACCATTTGATCCATTTTTCCATTTTACCTTCCAAAGAAGACAAACGCTCCTCAATATTTCTGACTTCCACCTCTTTGTTGTTAATATTATCCTCCATGGTTATCACTTTGGTGCCCAACTCCCCAAAGGATTCACCTTTTTTAATAGCTTCAGTCCACTTCTTCAAGTTGGTAGCCATTGACTCTTCCCCGAAGGTAGCAACTTTTATCATACCCACAATCTTTGCCTGTTCATTGATATCAGTCTTCATTTTCATAATATCATGTGCTATGGTAGCCATGAACCTTCCGAAAGAGAGGATGCTATCTTTCTGGTCCACTCAAATGTTGAGGCTTTCCTTAGCATTCCCTATATTTTTAGAATTAACCCTATCCTGAAGACTAACCTCTTTTTCCTCAATCTTTGTATTGGTATTTTCTTTTTCTTTCTCCACCTTCTCCTTATTTTCCAAACTCTCATGACCAGGATCCTCCTTGTCAGAGGAGATGAGGATACCCTTGTTCCTCTTCAATTTCTTGAAGGTTGAAAGCTTAATCTTGAGATTAGCTTTCCTTTTTCTTTGGCTTTTGGGGGTTTCCTCATCTTCAATTTTGAAACACTCCAATTTAGGATTCATATCCTCATTCTCCAGCTTTTTCTTGGAAATCTTAGAAGAGCTAACCTTCAAGCTTCCCTTACCCCTGGTGCTAGGGATGTTTTCATCCTCAGTGTCTTCATTAAATATTTCTCCTGACTCTTCATCCTCAATCTCCACATCATTGAGAAATTTCCCCTTACCAACAAATTTATCCAACTTCCTCATTTTTAAAACATCATAAATGAGAACCATTAAACCTTGGTGGGAGGCATGATCCCCAAAAGGGTCTTTCTGGAACTCTTTTATAGTGACATTCAGAGAGCTCATGAGATAGAGAGGAATGCTAATTTCTTCATTATGCCTAAAATAATTCAAGATAACAAAGTGATGCCCGTAGGCTCTAGTAAATCTACCATCAAGGGTAAGATAATAGATAGCAGCATATAACACAAAATTCCAAGGGCGACTAATATTAGCAGTATTAAAAAAAAATCCTACCTTATTCACAAGTCTATCAGCCTCCTCCTCATTCTCAGGGAATCACTCATACGCTTTATCAGAATAACTGCAGTCTCGGTAAAATTTCATGCCGTTCATAGGAAGACCAGTGGCCTCCAGAATAAGTTCCTTAGTAATTTCAATCCATTGATTGTTGAAATTGGCCTTACCTTTTTTCTAGTTATGCATAAAGAAACTGGTAATTGTAGGGTTTCCCCCACAAAGCTTCTCCATATACGCAACAAAATTCCCCTTCTAGAGAATTTCCCAAACTTTGTCATTCTGCCTCCATTCGCTACAGTCAGCAGGTTCATGTCTTTTCTTCCCTCCACCCATTCTGAATCTTCTAACAATGTTGCTCTGGTTCTCTCTATGTTTGAATTTTTCATTGTTCTCCTTTTTAATAAGGTTCTCCTCAATTTTTGTGAACCCCCAAAATCTGTACAAAAAAGTATTACGATACCAAGTGGCTTTGCAGAGGATTAAATCCTCATAATTAAGACTTACATCACTCATGTTATCTATATTCATTTAAGTAAATGAAATTCATTTCTTTGCTTATCGTAGATCAACTCCTTATGTATGAGGGATATGAGATTGTATGACATATTGATATCATCATTCCAAGTATAGGCTCGGTCACTTCTGCATGCGTATTTGGCTGCCCAATCTACACTTATATTTCCTTCACGATACACATGTTTCACAATACATTTATTCATATTCTTGATTATGGACTTGGCATAATCAATAATATTACTTATCATCCATGAGGGTTTGGATATATTGTTAAGGGCTTTAACTATATTCAAGGAATCCCCTTCAAGGCATACATTTTTATAATTATTTTCTTTAGCCATTATAAGACCATTGAGGGCTGCCAAAGCCTCAACCATGTGATTATTTTGAACCCCTATAGGGATAGCCCTTAAATAAATACAATGGCCTTTCTCATAACGCATGAGCATTCCACATCCTGCAATACTAGGATTAACCTTCGAAGCCCCATCAAAGTTAACCTTGATCCAACCATTCGGAGGACTTTCCCAAACCACTCCATCTCTATTATTATTGTGGGCTTTCTCATCAATCTCAATGCCCTATTTTTCAAGAATACCACTATCCTCTTTCCCTTTAGAATCCTCTTTAATTTTCATAATTTTGAAGTTCTCAATGATCATATTCTTTCTTTTTCTGAATAAAATTTTAGGGGAGGTCTCATTCTCTCTGAAAATGCTTTCATTTATTTCCTTCCAAATAGCCCAAGATATGTGGGGAAGGACAATTTGCCAGATCTTTCTAATGCGCTCACTCTTAGTATTGATACCCCATGAAGTGAACATATTCTGGATATCATTGGGTAAGACCCAATAAATATTGAAGGCCTTCATCCAATAGGACCAAACCTCATTCACATAATTGTAGTGGATGAACAAATGATTGATCGATTCTTCCCCTTTCCTACACAAAAGACACATATTAGTAATATACATTACTCTATTCTTGAGGTTGTCAAGAGTGAGGATTTTGTTTTGTATCATAGTCTAGAAGAAGATGTTGATTTTAGGGGTAAGCCCTTTGATCCAAGCCTTGGCCTAGAAGGGAGTTTCATTGTTCTCATTATTGAGATTATAGGTCGATCCTACAGTGATACTGCCATTCATAGTATATTTCCAAATCAGAGAATCTTCTTCAGAGTTTAGAATCATGGCATTAAGAGTAATATTTAGAGATAGGAGGGCATCATCCATAGTAGTAAGATCCTTCCATTTCCCATTACAATTATAATCCATGACCTTAATGCCAATTTTTTCTTTGCATAAGTCAGCAAAGGGACCCCATACAATATTCATAGCAAGAGGTTGGCTACCTATCCATATATCCTCCCAGAAATCCACTCTATTCCCCTTGCTAATTTTCCACTTCACTCCTTTTCTTATAATATTTTTGACTTTTATCACATTCTTCCATATATAAGAACCCATCAAGATGTCTTCAGTATTAAGGAAATCAATTATTGAATTAGATTTCCTGTTATATTTGCTATGCCAAATAGAATTCCATTCACTCTTCAATGTGAAACCCCTCCATCCAAGTTTATCTAGGAGAGCTTCATTCATTCTTTTGGTTTTCCTTATACCCAAACCACCTTTGGATTTAGGTATACAGGCTTTATCCCAGGAAATAAGAGAAAATCTATTAGTTTTTTCAACACCATTCCAAATAAAGTGCCTTCAAATTTTTTCAATAGCCTCAGCAAATTTGTTAGGAATCCTATAAAGACTTAGTGCATAGATTGCTATACTCTGAAGAGAAGATTTAAGAAGCTAGATTTTACCAGCCTGACTGAGTAGAGCTCCTTTTCACCTAGCAATTTTCTTATGGAATTTGTCCACCAGAGAGCTCCAAAAGGAATCAGGAGGATTTATCCCAAGGGGGAGGCCCAGATAGGTAGCAAGGAGCTCCCCAATTTGGCAGTTCATAATTCTGCTAATCTTGTGATGTCTGTACTCAGGTGTGTTAATGAAATAAATAAAACTTTTATTCCAGTTGATAATCTGACTAGTAGCCTTACCATAATTATTGAGGAAATTTTTAAGATTTTGGGCTTCATTTATGGTAGCTTCCCCCATAAAAATGGAGTCATCCACAAATTGCTGATGAGAGCAAACATAGTTTGAGGAGGAAGGTTTTAACCCTTTGAGATCCCCTTTTCTAACAACACTTTCAATGTACCTGCCTAGACATTCAACAACAATCAGTAACAACACAAGAGATAAGGGATCTCCATGCCTCAGACCTCTAGTTGATTTAAACAAGGTCGAAGGGGACCTATTCACAAGAACCAAGAAAGTGGGAGAAGACACTAGCTGCATTATCAATTTTATACACTTGGGATTTAAACCAAAGGTGCTCAAAACATTCTGCATAAAATTCCAATCAACTCTATTATAAGCTTTAGAGAGATCAATCTTTAGTATAAATCCTTATTTTCTTGCCATAGTGAGAGAATGTATGTTTTCATGGACAGTTTTGATGGAATCTAGAATCTACCTTCCCAGAATAAAACTAGTTTGTTGATGAGAAATTATCTTAGGAAGCAGTTTTAGAATCCTAGAAGTGATATCTTTTGATATAATTTTGTAGGAGGAATTACAAAGACTGATAGGACAAAAGAGGTCCATTGTGTCTGCCCCAACTTTTTTTGGGATGAGAGCAATGAAAGTACCATTCATTTCTCTAAGAATTCTTTAACAACATCAGTAGTATCCTTATGTATGATCTCCCAATATTCATGAAAGAAGAACATAGGAAATCTGTTAGGGCCCAGAGATTTATTACCTTCAAAATAAAAGATAGCCTCTTTAATCTCATCATTAGATGGGATGGCTGAGAGAAAGTGATTATCATTTTCCATCAAGATTTTAGGAATACTCCCTAAAAGATTGCTTTGAAGGTTCTGGTCAAGCTAGTCATCCTGGGATAGAAGATTTGAGAAAAATACTTTAGCTTCCTGGGAAATATCCTCCTCCTTTTCCATTTGTCTGTTATCAACTGTGAGTTTAGATATCTTGTTGGCTGCCTTGTGCTTGGTAGCTGTCATGTGAAAGAACTTTGTGTTCCTATCCCCCTCTCTAAGCCATGTGTTTCTAGATCTTTGTTTCCAAAAGATTTCCTCCTTGTGCACAATGTCATGATATTTACTCAAGATTTCAGTTTCTTGTTCTTTGAGAATATTTACATACCCTTCCTTTTGGATAGAATCCTAGACCTCTTTTAGCTCAGTCATAATATCAAACTTAGAGGAAAAAATATCGCCAAAAGTTTCTTTATTCCATTTCTTAATACAATATTTCACATGTTTTAGTTTATAGGTCATCCTATACATTGTCATTCCTTCTATCTTAATATTCCACCCTTCACTAATTTTGAGGTACATTTCAGGATGAATAGTCCACATTTTTTCAAATCTAAAAGGATAGTTCTTACTTCTAACTATAGAATCAGAAATAAAGGACAACGGGTAATGGTCAGACCTAGCTCTGACAAAGGTAGTTAAAGAACATTTATACTACTAAAACCATTCACTAGAAATTAACGCTCTATCTAGTCTTACTTGGATCAACTCATTGCCCGCTCTCCGGTTAGACCAGGTGTAATTGATGCCTTGGAGATCAATATCAATAAGGGCTTGACTAGTTATAAAGTTCATCAAGTCCATCCTGCTTTCCAAATTAGGTTGGGTTCCACCCAATTTTTCATCTTCCTTGAGAGGAGTATTGAAATCCCCCATAATGAGCCAACTTTCTTTCTCAAAAGACTTCCTGACTAGGTCTAGTTTAGTCCAGAAGGAGTGTCTCCCACTCTTCGTATTAGGAGCATAGATATTGGTAAGAATCCAATAGGTTCCTTCCTTGATATGGTGGAATCTAATACAAGCCATATTACTTTCCTACATAAGAACATTTCCCTCAATGATATCACCATTCCAAAAAGTTACAATACCCCCTGAGGCTCCTTCCGAGCTACCTCCACTACAACAATTATTTCTATAGTATTTGAGCTTTTCAAATTTTTCCTTAGCCATTTTAGTCTCCTGGATGAGAATGATATCTGGTCTATTATCTCTAACCATATTTCTGATAAGATCCTATTGGTGAGGGTTATTTAACCTTCGTATGTTCCAAGATATAATCTTCATTTCTTTTTGGTGATACCCAACTGGGTAATAGTTTTCTGTGTTCCATCAGCTATATTTCTAGCTGCCTCTTGATTTATTTTTCTAGAGCTTAGTGGTCTTCTTGGTGGTGAGAGTTGACATTCTCCAACATCTGGTTCGTAATGTTTTGCATTCTTCTGGCCTTTTTTCACTGTGCCCTTCTTTTGTTTAGTTTTTTCCACCAAAGTTGTTTTTTCTTATTTCTCGAGGATTTTATCTATTTCCTCTTGATCACCCCATTTCGGTTTATCTATTTCCTCTAAGTCTTTCATTTCCTCTTGTGATGAATTTTGTGTCATCTTAGATAGGCTAGGAACCAAGACAATATCTTGTTGAGCATCTAAGAAGATGTTATTTTCATAGAGATTTTCCTGATCTCCCTATTTTATTAGTGGTTCCTCTACTTCTTGAGTAGTCGACTGGTTATCCTCTTGATGAGTTTTGTTCTTTTCATCTTGGGCTTTAAAAATATCTTTTCTCTCATCTTCTAGAGTATCCTTGACAAAATCTATCTTGTCATTCTTTTCCAGTTCAGTCTCATTTCCTTTCTCCTTCTGATCTTTCATAGTTTCATCTTTTCCTGATCTTTCTGTCATACCTTTCTCTTGATTATTCTGTGTTTCTCCTTTGTCTTTCCCTTCCTTTTCTTTTTCTTTAGAAAACCCATTTTTCTCTTCTATTTTTTTCTCTATGTTCTTGAGTTCCTTACTGACTTCTTCTTTCAATGGCTCTATGATTTTTCCAGTCGGCTTCCATTCTTTTTTCTGTTGGTTTTTCTTGATTTTGTTCATTGGACATTGCTTTTTCCAATGCCCCATTTTTTTGCATCTAAAACAAGCAAAAGGAACTGAATTATATTCAATTTTTTGGGTCCATTTCCCTAATCTTGACTCCAGTTGTTTCTCTTCTGGCATATCAACATCTGGAACAATACTGATGCAAATTTTGGCATGTGTAAGTCTTCTTCTTGAAGCCAGACCAGGTCTATAGAAAGAAGTTCTCCAAAGGATCTGGCTATACCAGAAAAAATATCCTCATTCCAATACTCCATGGGGAGTCCAGGGAGCTTTGCCCAGACAAGGACTTGGACTATAAAATCTTCATGAAGAGCCATATTAGGGTACCATTTCTACAATATCATAGTATTTTTTCCTATACACCATGGTCCACTATAGATGGCTTGTGTTTTGTCTTCTTCACACGAGAAAAAGAAAGACACAAAAGCCTTATTCATGGCTATCACTTCAACTTGGCCTTTGAGTTTCCATCTTTTGTCAACAAACACTCTGATCACTTCAATATTAGGCCTAATCCCTATAAACCTCCCAACTAGGGCATTATCCATTTTTTTAATATTATGTTCTATTACTTGATCAGGAATAGCAATAGCATATCTGCCCTCAGAGATATTAGATATATTCCTAATAGGCGGGATATATTTCTACATTTTCTTGTTGACAGTGAGAGCCAAAATAATTTGATATCTAGGCAGACAGTTAAAAGATTGAATTTCAAAGTGAAAAGACACCCACAACCATACTATGGAATGGGTAAATAAGGGACAAGATATTCAAATAAATCAATAGTGTCATCTTCCATATTCAATCAAGCCTTTCAAGGATGAAGTGATATGTGATGTAGCACCACTAGATGTATGTGATGTCTTGCTAGGGAAGCCTTACATGTATCAGAGGCATGAAGTTTATGAATCTAGGTCACGTAGTGTTACAATCAAGCTTGGTGGGAAGAGGTATCAAATACCAATGATATGTCTAACACAAACTTCTTCTTTAATTAGTGCTAAACAATGTAAACATTTGATTTGTCAAAATGGATATTTTGTTCTACTCATGGTTCACCATGAAAAAAAAGTTAGTTTTCCTTAATACACATGCCGAGGTGGCCATAACAACAAATCAACAAAATCAGATAGATAAAATTTTGAAAGAATATCAAAGTGTGTCTAAATCACCGGTGGGAGTTCCAATACACTTTCAAGTCAAGCACTCTATTGATTTAATGCCATGTACACCACTACCACATGAGCCAATATATAGAAGGTTAGTTTTGGAAAATGATGAAATCAAGAGACAAATTCAAGAGTTGATTTTGAAAATACATATTCATCCAAGTGCTTCAGCCTATTGCAGTCAAATTTTTCTTTCTAAAAATAAAGATGGGACATGGAGACTTTGTATTGATTATAGGGCATTGACAAAAAGTAGTGTGAAAAATAGATATCCAATCCCTCAAATCGATGATTTGTTGGATCAATTTAGGGGGGCTTAGTTATTTACAAAAATTGACTTGAAATCTAGATATCACCAAGTACCAATTGATCTAGCAGATGTATGGAAGACTACATTTAAATCTAAGGAAGGTTTGTTTGAATGGTTGGTTATGCATTTTGGCCTAAAAAATGCCCTCAACATTTATGAGGTCAATGAATGATGGTCTTAGACCATTCATTTATTTTTTGTGGTTGTTTATTTGGATGACATACTCATATTTAGAAAGAATTGATCTGAGCATTTGCAACATGTTGAACAAGTGCTTTCAACTCTGCAACAACACAAACTTTATGCTAACATGTAGAAGTTATCTTTTGGTATGTAGAGTATTCAATACTTAGGGTATATCATTGATACTGAGGGTGTTCATGTTGACCCTGTAAAGATTCAAATAATCAGAGATTGGCCATCTCCTAAAACTTTCATAGAGCTTCACACCTTCTTGGGCTTAGCCAACTTCTATCGTAGATTTTATTTTGGTTTCTCACATATATCATGGCCTCTCAATCAATCACTAAGGGTTGGAGCACATGAAAAATTTAAGTGGAAAGAGGCAAAACAACATGCATTTGAGGAGTTAAAGAAAAGATAATATTCAACACAAGTACTGATCCTCCCAGATCTGCAATAATCATTCAAGATAGAAACTGATGCATATAATTATGCTCTTGGTGTAGTACTCATGCAACATGGGCATCTTGTTTCCTATCACAATGAAAAAATTTATGATACAGTACATAGGTACCCCACCTATGACAAGGAGTTGTATGCTATTGTTTAGGCCTGCAAAAAATGGAAACATTATATATTAGGAAAGGAAACTATTATACATACAAACCATAAACCTCTTCAATTCTTGCAAATACAAGGGAAGTTGCAGAATGATAGACATCAAAGGTGGTCATCTTATCTACAACAATTTCACCTCAACATTTGTCATAAAAAGGAAGTAGTAATAAAGTGGCAAATTGTTTGAGTAGGCCTCCAATTGTAGGTTTGACAATGGTGCTTGATTCATGTGGTCATCACTTATCCACATGGGAACAAATATATGGTATTGACCCTGATTTTTCTTCCATCTATAGTAATTTGGTAGAAGGAAAGTGTGTCTCTGATTTTCACTTGTAGAATGGGTTGCTTTGCCATGTTGGTCATATATGTGTACCCACTAAGGAATGAAAGAAAATTATATGGGAAGCTCACTACAGCTGTATTGTAGGACATTTTGGTATTGGTAAGACTATTGTTATCCTTCAAAACTATTTATATTGGCAAAAAAAGAAGGATATCATTTCATATATACAAGCTTGTGCAGCCCGTGCAATTGCAAAGCCAACAAACCGTAAGTTGGGTCTATACTTACCATTACCTATTCCTAATAAGCCATGGCTGTCTGTTTTAATGGATTTTATGTTGGGCTTGAAACTACTAGGTGGGCGCATGATTATGTATATGTTGTGGTAGATAGGTTTTCTAAAATGGCTATCATGGTAGCATGTAAAAAAATTATTGCTGCAGAAGAGACTGCCAAGTCATTTTTTGAACATGTTTAGGTTCATTTTGGTTTGTTAAAAAGCATTATTTCTGATAGGGATAATAGGTTCATCAACAAATTTTGGTCTTCACTATGGGCTAAAATGGACACAAAGTTGACAAAGTCCACAACATTCCATCCCCAAATAGATGGGAAGACAGAAGTAGTGAAACAATTGATCATTCATATCTTATAGATGTATCATTCAAAATGTCCTCACACATGGGATGAAAGCTTACCCTACATGAAACACAACTACAACCATGCACTCCATAGTACTACAGGGCATAGTCCATTTGAGGTTTGTCTTGGGTATCATCTATTTCCACCTATGGATTTAGCACTACTAGTTTTGCAATATGATAGTCTATTGAATTCTGACAAGGAGGTAGATAAAGAAGAAAGATTCATTGATAACATTAGACACCTACAACAACAAGTTCATGAGATTTTGGAGCAGATTAATCACAAGTATAAGGAAAGGCATGATAAACATAGAAATCCTCATCACTTTTAGATTCATGAAAAGGTATGGTTACATCTTTAGAAAGAGAGCCATCATGGACCAAACAATAAGCTACATCCTCTTCATTATGTCTCGTATATTATTGTGAAGCAAGTTGGTGAGAATTATTTTGAACTTAATTTGCCATCCTTTTTTGGACTACATCTAGTTTTCAATGTGGAATTGTTGAGACCTATTTTCTTCCTTTGTTGGAAATTTCCCAAGCTATTGAACACATTCAAGCTGTAGAATTATCTACTACTATTTCAGTCTAGTGTGACCATGTTACTGAAGTCATTTTAAAGACTTTGAGAAATCAGAAAATTCCTCTTTATCAGGTGGTTCAAGTTGGTCAGCATCCTCATCAAGGCAAGTGGTTAACTAAGGAACAAATTGAAGCACAATTTACTCATTTATTGCAACACATTGGTGCAATGGTGCCCATTTCCTCTCAAGGGGGAGGAATGATCATGATAGAATTGGGAAAACACTAAAATCTAATTTTTTAGTATTTTCTATGTCTCAGTAAACTACATTCTTGAAGGTCTTCGAGGCATTTATGGGCCCATCTCTCCCAAAGAGGGATCATCAACGGTGTGACCTCCTAGTTTTGGTTCTAGAATTTTTGTTTTTTTTTCCAAAAAAGTAAATGGTTTACAAATTGGAGCTAGGACTAGAGATTTATGCCTTCTCCTAGTGGGCCTAAAGTTTCTATATAGTTTTTTTGAAATTTTTGGTAGTTTTAAAAGTTTATTTGTAATAAACATTATGAGGACTCTTCATTTCATTTCCAATGGATTCTAGTGACCCTTGGGATCCATAATATTTGTATAAACTCCAATTTTGAATAGAATGGATTACTTTTTGGCTTGCAATTATGTTGTTAATCTTCTAGTTTTTATATTGAACTTGACAATACCACAGGTATCACACTAGGTATTGTAGTATGATTCATAATTCAGATAAAAAATCCTCAATGGGGAAAGGCTCTCTAGAACTAGGGCCAATATAATATTTTTCACTCCCTACCTTATCCAAATGAGATGGAAGAAGTCTCTCTCTAAAATTTTTTTTTGTGTTGTTATACTTCTCTTTGATCTCCTCCAAATCAACAGTCTCCAAAGTTGTAGCAGGTTCGTACAAATCAAAAACCTCATGGAATTCCTTTCTGCAAATTATCAATAGAGGCTCACAATTATTTCCTCTCACAACCCTAGAAAGTGGGTCATATATGTTTACAACTACTAATATCAAATCTATATCCATAAAAACATTCGACACTGCCAACTTTCCCAGGTCATATTGCCATGCATTTGATTCAGGGTTTGCCAAGTGATATTGTCCATACCACATTCTGTACATACTAAATCCTTTCATAGGCACCTTGTCATAATCAATATGGGTGGTTTTATCATATAACCCTATATCCATAGTATGCCCTCCTACCAATTTATGCCTTATAGGTCTTTCATTTGTTGAGGGTTTTAATTGGTCTAGGAAATCATCAAATAGATTCCTCTTAAGATATTTTGTTTAGCCTCAATGGTGTCTCTGAGGCGGAATTTTGAAAAAATAATAATTTCTTTTAACAATAATTCATAGATATAGAAAGCTAGGGTTTATAAAAAAAGTCAAAAATTCAAGATGAATTTTAATTCAATTTCAACAAATTCTAACCCTATCCTAGATTCAACACTGAAAATAAAACTTCCCCCCACAAATTTAAATTAATTCACCAAGAAAATGCCATGAAATAATGCAGAGAGATAGAAATCCTACTTAAAATTTTTTGCTTTGAAACAAGATTAAATTTTGCACAGAAAACTTCACTCAATCTCCTTCACAGGTCTAGAGCACTTCAAGAATTTTTGTGAATGCAAAATGATAAAAAATAGGCCGAATTGGCCCTTTTTTACCATCTGTAACTACTACTTCAAAGTGTCATTAATCCATATGTTCAAAGAAATGACTCAAAAATAACTTGATTCAAAATTCAAATTTGAGACATCGATCTAATCACAAATAGTCAATCTAACATTGACTGCCAGGTCTATAAACATGCCCAAGCACCAACCAATATAAAATCATTGTATCACCATACAAAATATGTCATCATTTGTCCCTACCTTTCTTCATCCTTTAATGGCCAGGGACATGTGGAAAGATATCATGATCCTGTGATGGTTAAGCATATGATAGATTTGATCATGGGATCATGACAGACCGTTGATATTGATCTCTCTTTAAGAGCCGCTCAAACCATAGACCCACCTTTATGAAAACAATATCAATCACCTTTTTTTATCATATTAAAATATCTCCATAATATTACCATGTGTAAAAATATGAGAATTTTAGTTACCCTCTAGTTAACATAAATATAATCACCAACTAAAATAATATAATTCTTTAAGTAATTCCCATGGCCAGTCATTTTGCAAGAGCTGTCCACCACCCAATCCTACCTTCTCATTTATCTGTTGACCCAAGACACGTGGTGACATCTCACCATCCCGTGGTTAAGAAAGATAATGCAACTTTCATTGTGGGATCATGATAGTCATTGATCTCTTCAAATATTTATCCACTCACTAATGTAGTTCATTTCATCTCTAAGTTAAAAGTCGAGCACCTTTTTCCTTTGAACAAAAGATCACTGTTCATTTCTTGCATGTGCTAAAAGATAGATCCTTTAGTATCTTGAGAATTAACCATAAGGATCGCCAAACATAATATAAGGTAAGAAGTAGCACTACAGACCAACCAAAGCGTGATAAATAACACCTCCTCACTATCCTGCAATAAACTGGGTCCAAACTGTGACATCATCACATGATCATAAATAAATAAAAATATGCCACATAACCCACCGCTTGAAAAGATAAAGGGATACACTTAATATGACCACACAAACCTTAAATTAGGCATTAAAACACCAAGGCCAAGGTGCTAGGACTTAGGGAAATAACGAATTAAGGCCTAAAAAAATTAAAGGGACTGACATTTAAAGCATAAAGTGCTAGGAAATTTATGAACCAGTCCCCTTCAATGACATCATAACATATCCTTAAGGGACTTCAGCTACGTAAAAAGTAACGACCAAATAAAATATTTAAGGGTTTTTCTTCAAATGACACATTTTTCAAACAATATAAAACCCTAAACCCTAACCTTCAAAGAGAACAATAACATTACAAACCCTAAAAAATTAACCTAAAGGGCTCTAAACCTCATGAAATTAGAAGGATAGAAAAATTTACCACCATAAATTATGACCAACAATGATAATCATGAAAGGACCTACTGTGACTAATAGGGGATTGCCAACTATATAAAGGACACTAGATTATGTGTCCTTTACGTAGTAGGACTTATTAGAAATAAAAACACCACACACAAAGAAAAAGAAAAAATAACTATTTACACTAACTAAGATTAACCTTTTTCTAAAAGAAACCACTAACTAGGTTTTTTAAAGTAGCTACTCCTGTGACAAAAAAATTTCTTCCTTTTTAAAAACTCTAGTAAAATAGAAGAAATGTACTTCCCTTCTTTTGTGTGATACGTCAGAGGTTATGAATATGTGACCTAAGATGGGAATTTCCTCTGACATCACAGGAGACGATATCTCGACCTCATTTTCTTTAGTAAGCTCTTCCTCATAATCTAGAAAAATCATGACCCGGGTTAACACACTGATTCATTTCAAGGCTAAATGCATTATGGAGTATCCTCTTGATGTTACTAGGTTAGAACTATCAACCTAGACCATATTAGTTTGCTCTGCAATGGTTATTTCTTGTTTTCTTTAAACTAGCTTACCTTTCTTTTGGGAAGAGATCAATTCTTGCACCTCTTCATCATGGTACTAATGAACCATTTGTAGTGTGTTTGGTATGTTGTGGGTCTCCACATCTCTTTTTTCTAGCTCTTGACCTTCTGATAAATGAGAAAATGGATTCAATCTAGGGATGAGAATTTTTTTACATCTTGTCCCAAAATACATTTTCTTCATCAGATTATTTTGTCCTCACTGTAATAGTGTGCATAGGTTGAGGGACATCCTTATAAGACAAACCATTTGACTCGGGTAAAGATTCAACTGCCAAGTTTTTCCTTTCCAATGCAAAAGAAGCTTCATTATTCTCCACCTCAACCATAAATGAAGGGAGTTCTTTAAATAAGATAACAAGGTCATCTTCATTTTTTTCAATTCCCATCTATAAGGGGGTTGCATGGATAAGCCTCCATCAAGTTCATTATTATCCCATGTTCCATCATTGTTATCCTCATCTAAAACTTCTTTCCGTAGCCTAGGTGAAATCTTATTATTAGAAGGATCTTGTGGCGGGGAGGTTTTCCTAAGGCTTGGGATTTCATATTTAGGGAAAGGAGCTACTTAGCTTTCTATTTTTTTCATTTTGACTAATAAAAATGCCATTAGTTGTTCATTTCAACTATTTGACTTGTAATTTCATCCTCAAACTATTTTTGACGTAGGGATTCCTCCTCCTCTTCTCAAAGCTCTTTTTTCCTTTGGGTGATATTTAGCTCATTTATATAGTTTTCAAAGTCCAACAACATGGTGTTGGTTCTTAAAAAGGGTTTATTATATAAGAATCTACCAGTAGACTCTTCACCAATTCTATAGAGAATCCAACTCCAATTATTAAAATTTCTAAGAGGACTGGACCAACTGACAGGGATACTAAACTATCCTTCTACACTTTACGTTCTACAAAACCAAGAGGGGATTCCCTTAATGCCCTCAAGTACACACATTAAACTCGCAACTACAATTCACATAAAGCATAAATCTCATGAAAGGCTCAACAGTAACAAGAGAATACTAAATAGGGGGCAACTACTTATTAATCCTTAATTGTTATGGAGCATGAGATGAAAAAATCTAACACATACAATCTCATATAAGGAAATCAACACAAAATGGAGATACCTGATAGTGGTAACTATCCATTGAGTGTCAACCTACATGGAGCATGACATTATAGCAGAGTAACAACAAAAACATATTGAAAAGTAAAGATATTCTTGAGTTTAATCATTTTTGTAGCAAAAGAAACACGGGTCGAAGAAATAAAACACTTGTAAAACTAACAATAACTAAGACTAGTGTCTCATCCCATTTGGAAATGAAGTAAGAAGAAATACACCATGGTATAATAAAGGTTTATCTATAGCTTATGATCTAATAATATTGCCTTACAAAATTCTTCAACAATAATCCCAACTCAGTCTTCTTATGAAAATCCCTACACAATCCCAGCAAATCAAAACTTCTATCAAGCGTTTAATTGTCCCAATAGAAAAAAGTATGAAAGAAAGTAACATATCTCACAATAAGACACTAAATGAGAATCAATCTTTGTTTATTTCAATTTAAAACTTTACTCAGTTGTACATTAGAGAGATCTGAAACAACATTAGACTTCAAATAAAAACACTATGTTATCTCTGTCATACAACAAAAAATATAACTACAAACTCAAAGACCTACAAAAAACTTGATCAATAGCTTATTCATGTGATTTTACAAGGTTTTCTCAAAAGAAAAAAAAAATACTACTGGAACCTATCCTACACAGAGAGTTTGGGACTAGAGATTGGAAACCCCTAAAACAAAGAAGAAAATAGAATATATAGTTAAGGAGAGAACTCTATTTTTTATCTACTGTTGACACATGTTCTTATCCTTAAATATTATTTGGGAAAAGATCCTCCTCCCTATCCAATTGACTCAAAAATATGATCTTTCCTGCCTCCAAAAGATTTGAAAGTTGTGAGGCCTAATCACCTTTCTACCAATTGAGCCACCATCCTACTACATCTTGATTCGCAATAAATTCCTTGGTGATACTGTCACTTCCAAGAAATCTCTTGAAGCCCACTCAATATATCCATCAAATTCTATCACCTAAAACTTTCCACTTCAAAAAATTAAAATAATCCATTATCGTAACTCCCAAATTCTTCTCGGGATGGTGACCTGATCTGATCTTGCTGCACAATTGTCTGTGAATCCTTTTGTTAAACCTCATCAGCACGTCTCAACTACTTTAATTTAAAATCAAAAATCAATCTAGTCTATCTATATTTATGAAACTAGATCATGCACTATCAATGACAATCAGATCCTCAGGCAACAAGTCAACAACCATATTTCAATCAAGTAGTCATTAGGCATGCAAGCAATAAGCAAAAAATCTAGTTTTCCCTTTTAAAATTGATTTTAATTTTGACCATTGATCCTTATCAATTATTTTATCCTATGACAAACTAGGACACATGGAAATATATTTCCAACTCTCTAACCTTACAACTTCCTTTCATTTTTACCTGTGAGCCCATGACTAGCTGATTAACCATAACACTCTGAGACATGTGGTGCTCATTGTATCTCTCTCGACCCAAATGATAGTTCCCTACAATAGATTGTGACCTAGAGGAAACCCATTAGTAGTTCAATCATGAGAGCTCTTGCTAAAAATGTTAAATCCTTTAACTATCACAAGCTGGAAACAACCCTAACTCCTTGTAAGAGGGAAACACCCATCAAGACAAAACAACCATTGAATAAGACATATCTTATAATTTGAGGCTCTAAGTTAATTTAAGAAAATGTAAATTGGTCACTAGTACCCACCTGACTAGTGCGTCTAATGAAATTAACTATCGAACAAATCAGCCAGCGGGATACGAGGCTTAAGTTACTAAAAAAAATACAACTTCTAGGACCAACCAACTTCCATCGAGTAAAAATATATATTGAAAAACTATGGGAAAGAACATTTTTCAATGAAGTTGTTCAAAATATTCACAACAACTATCCCTTGATATGTGGCATGATATCACTAAATCTTTAACCCTGGGAGAATATTCTCTTTTGTCTCACAAAGTCACAACCACCATCCATCTCTAGCTCTTAGCCTGTCCACATGATAGCACCTCGCAAACTCTCTAACTACATCACTGAGTACCACTAACCCTTGTAACCTTGCCACAATGTCACTCACCAGCTTGTGACCTGAAACTCTTAACCACCAACCAAACCATGAGCTAGGGACAAATCGCTAGTCTCAATATCACCAGCATTTTTTATTATCTTCCTTAACCACTGCAATCTTGCAACCACTTACTTGCCATCTCACAACTCCTAACCTCCAATTTTCTAAGATCGTCATTACCTAGAGAGTAAGTGCCACTTTCCAACTCATTAGTTTATTTACTAACCGCTTTCTTACCTCATGATTTTACAAAATTGTGCCACCTATCACCATCCAGTTGCTAGGGCCCACAAAATACTATAAGTTGTCGCTAAACTATCTACCACCACATGCAAGACTTGGACCAAAGTGCACCTACCTTTTTGGCACTTCATATGTGTGTGTTGTATAAAATAAGATGTAACTCTATGAAATGGCTAATGTGGGATAAACCCAAATCATAAACCCTTTTCCTTCTTGCATCAATGGTGAATACTAGCATTTCATACAATAATTACATTTTCTTGAATCTCTTCCTATAGATCTTCTACCCAAAATATTGAAACCACAGGATCATTAGACATTTTGATTCTTGTGGCATGCCTTCCTTATCTAATTGTAAATATGTTAACCTCAAATTCCTTCAAAATTTGCAGGTGCCACTAGTGGCTTCATCTGGGGATGTATGCCTCTTGCATGCATAGAAAGATATCCAAATCTCATGGGTTGAGTAGAACACAAAAAGAAAACCAAAAAGAAGCTTCTTGGACTAGACAACTCAATAGAAAAGTAAATTTCCTTAACTATGTACAAAAAATACCCCACTGGATAGAAGATTTAAATTATCTCTGCCCCCTCACTGTCATGATTTGAAAATATTGAACCATGTTTGATGGCCTAAGACCACTAACGATTTTCTTCCCAGCTTGACTTTGTCACAAACAAAGTTTTCATCTCGAAGTAATGGAACCAAGTTGAGAAAATCAATGTCATCTTCCTGATCAGATATGCTAACTTTCTTCATTAGCTCACCATACAAAAAATGTCAGCAACTTTGTCAAAATTAGGCACATTTTGAAAACATTGATAATCATGTACTGGCACAAAAATGTTGCATTCATTAGGTAAGAAGAAATCAAAACCAGTGCAATATTCATCATTATATAACTCAATGCCACACTCTGGAAAATCATCATCCACTTGGAAAGAAAGGAACTCATACTTTATCATATAGATGGTATCATAAAATTTACTTTTATCACTAGTTTTCATTTTAATAACAGAGCTCTCAAGAGAACTTACGTACAAATTAAACATATCATGGAAATGATTTTCTAATATACGAGAGGAAGAGAACTTATACATAAACTCTTTAGGTAAGTGTACATCTCTAAAAAATGAATCACTATCCTCCAATGGTTCACTAATTTTTTTAAATCTGAAAAAAACACACAATTTGAATTATCATCCCAAACTGTAAATGAATCCATGCCAACACCTTGAATAAAAGGCTCATACAAATCTGCATACTTAAGATATTTATGAGTCAACAACTTGGAAATTTTTTCACTACTACATGAACCATTATCATCACCTACATCTTCTTGCAACTACTGAGAAAAAGAATTACCTTCATGATCACAAGAGACATCATCATTGATGGGATCATCTATATCACTTTGATTTCCATCTCTCTCATCATCGACATCATTAGGATCAACATTATGTGCCACTTGATATTTAGGATCCCCAGTCAATTCTATCCACCTCTTAACATATTGAATACCTACTACCCTCAAGGATGCAAGCCAATTAACTCAATCAGGAACACAAAGGCCCAAAAATAAAAAAAAACCCAAATGGACTCCTAAGGTCTAAGAGGAAAAGGAACCTCCCTTAGTGTAATTATAAACCTCCTATGAAAGAGAGAAGATTATTCTCCCTCCATCCTCTTCATTCTCTTCCTTAGTGTCAGTATGATTTTCTCTTGGAGCTCGTGTCTCAAAATATCTATATCTCTAAGGACCTTTCCAAGGTCTGGCAAAGATACCACTTAGATCTAGGATCAGCTCGATCTATCAAAGTTATATTATCTTTCTCTTGAACTTTATTAAATAAAAGAGTCTCCTATTTTAGGTCAAGAGGAGGAGGTACACCAAAAAAAATTTGGTGACTTCAACTTCTACTCTTGCCTCCCATCTCTAAACATGAGTGAGAATCAACCTTTGACATTACATTTGTGTTCAAACATGAATCATCACTCTAATAATACATCTTCACTTGTTTACACAAGATCTTTAAATCTATAATGCAGTTATACATTTCAAAAGGTAATACATACTTCTCACATAATACATAAACTGAAAAATATCTCAAAAGTATGTAAAAGCCTTACCAACAATCCTTCCCTTTCTTAGTGCTTAACTCACTTAATAGAGAAACATTATTTACAACTAATTTTCATGGAAAATATTTGACTCATGAAAAAAAAAAACCTGGATGTGTTGTAGTGGCTGCAAATACTAATAGATATAAAGTTACCTTCACATCTCCATTAAATTCTTTGGTAGAGTCACCACATCTTTGGAGAGGACACATTGTATGAAAACCTGAGACCTCTTCCTAACTCGAACCTTCTTAAAAACCAAAAACATCACAACACACCCCCATATCCAACAATATGACCTCATATGGATTCCTTCCTTGACTAGGTACTTCATCATAAGAGCTCAAATTTGCTTCATCTCTACTGCAAGTCCCCTACTTCCTTTTTTCAAATAATGTACATTGGTGGAAAACATAGATCTCAGAGTCGTCACTAAAACATGTGAGATTTTTTAAACACTCATCAAACATGGACAAATCTAGATAGGACTTATATAGAAAGATAAAAAAAATTCAAAAGCAACATTTATGATAATTGACTCACTTGACAAGGAGCTGGAAAATTTTATAAACATGACTCTATACAACAACATGGCTTGGGATTAATTTAGAATAACAAGGAGAAACTCACTTTAACTTTCTAAAAAATTATACTAGAGTCTTAGTCTCTTTGGTCACTCAGATGGGGTAGCTAAAATGGGTTAAATGATCTGAATATTAAAATTCCATAGATTCCAAGACAAGCTCAACGGATTCATTTGCATCTCTTCCCTAGTAGAGTCACCATAATATTGGTTCATGAAAAGGGCTTATGCTATAAGAAGCTACCAATACACTCTTCACCAATTCTATAGAGAAGCCATCTCCAATTATTAAAATTCCTAAGAGGACCAGACAAATTGAAAGGGATACTGAACTATCGCTCTACACTTTAGGTTCTACAAAACCAAGAGGGGATTCCCTTAATGCCCTCAAATACACACATTAAACTCACAAGTGGTATTAACATAAAGCATAAATCTCATGAAAGGCTCAACAGTAACAAGAGAATACTAAGTAGGGGCTAACTACTTATTGATCCTCAATTATTATGGAGAATGAGATGAAAAAACCCAACAACATACAATCTCATATAAGGTGATCAACACAAAAGGGAGATACTAGAAAGTGGTTAACTATCCATTGAATGTTAACCTACATGGAGCATGAGATTATAGTAGGGTAACAACAAAAAAATACTAAAAAATAAAGATATTCTTGAGTTTAATCATTTTTGCTGCAAGAGCAACATTGGTCTGAGCAACAACACACTTGCAAAACCCACAATAACTAAGACCAGTTTCTCATCCCATTGGGTAATGGAGTTAGAAGAAATAAAACATGGTATAACAAAGGTTTATCTATAGTAGATGATCTAAGAATATTGCCTTACAAAATTCTTCAACAATAATCCCAACTCAGCCTTCTTATCAAAATCCCTGCACAATCTTAGCGAATCTAAAACTTATATCAAGAATTTAATTGATCCATTAGACCAAAGCATGAAAGAAAGTCACATATCTCACAACAAGACACTACATGAGAATAAACCTTTGTTTTTTTCAATTTAAAACTTTACTGACTTGTACACTGGAGAGATCTGAACTAGCATCACACTTCAAAGAAAAACACTATACTATCTTTGTCATACAATAGAAATATAACTACAAACTCAAAGACCTACAAGAAACTTTAACAATGACTTATTCATGCAATTTTATAAGGTTTTCTCAAAACTAGAAAAACTTACTACTGGAACCTATCCTGCCCAGAGAGTTTAGGACTAGAAATTTGGAACCCCTACAAGAGAGAAGAAAATAGAATATATTGATAAGGAGAGAAATCTAGATTGTATCTACTATTGACACCTATTTTTCTCCTTAAATATGATTTGCAAAAATATCCTCCTCCTTGTCCAACTGACTCAAAAATATTATCATGCCCAACTCTAAAATATTTGAAAGTTATGAGGCCTAATCGCCTTTATACTAATTGATCCACCACCCTGCTACTTCTTGATTTGTAATCAATTCCTCAGTGATACTGTCGCTTCAAAGACATCTATTAAAGCCCACTCACCCTATCCATCAAATACTATCACCTAAAACTTTCCACTACAAAAGATTAAAATAATCCATTGATGCAACTCCTAAATTCTTCTCAAGATAGTGACCTTTTCTAATCCTGCTACACAATTCTCTACAAATCCTTTTGTTAAACCTATGGACACCTAAAACTAGGCAGGTGTTCTCTAATCAAGCAAATCTGCAAATCTTAGCAAATTGTACCAAATCTCATCAAAATGGACTTAATAAATTCAAATGAACATTTATTCAATCAAATTGGGATAAATTAATTAAATCAAAAGATTAATTAACAATGACATCAAATTATTAAATATAAGCCTAAAGGTATTAATCAAACTATATAATTAATTTTAATCAAATAATTGTATAGTTTAAATCAAAAATAAAATCCAACATATTCCCCTACATGGATAAATTAATTAATTGATTGAATTAATAAATCCTAATATCTTTCAACATGAATTTGAGGAATCAATGAGAATTGAGAAAGAAAAGCACATGGATCTCTCTGAATTTGCAATCTCAATCACTCATTTTGAACTTTCAATCTCAATCACTCAAATTTGTCTCTTTGTCCCAACCTTTGAGACAAGCATTTAAATTGTCCCCCCATTTGAAACCATTTGAAAACCTCTCACTCAACCAAGGCTTAATCATGATTAATTGACTCTACCCCCTACACTTGGGAAAATCCTATAAATAGAATCCATTTTGCAAGCATAAGCTATCCTAGAAATTTGAATGCAAAGAATCTAGATTATAGACATTTTCATAGAAATTGAGAGCATATCAAAGCATAATTGATAAATTTTTTATAGTAATTGAGTCAATATTTGAAGAAAATTGTGAGAATTTGAGAGTTAGATTAGGATATCTTTATCAATTTTCTCATTCTAGGACTGCCATTAGTAGAGATTAAGGCTAAGAGCTCTATTAAAATGCTTAGATAGAGATCCATGGGATGCTTATTGATTTATTAGAAATTCTTCATTTAAGTTGTCTTTATTATTCCATAGGATTGCTCATAAATAAACTAATCTCATGAAGGTGTATTTTGTTCACGTACAAATGGCGCCCATCGTGGGGCTTTAGGCCTCAAATCATCATTTTATTCTAAATTTTGTGTCTTTTGCCTTCATTTTGTGCTAACTTTGCAGATTGTAGGTCAAATGATGCCTATGATAAAAAAAATGACGCCTACAAGAAGACAAATGACACTTGCAAATTCCTTCTTATTTCTTGTCTAATTCTTTCCATACCTATCATATAAAGTGTACCACTTGTGCACGTAAAGCGACACCTCTTACTCGGGAAATACTGCCTATCAACTTCCTTTTGCCACCTGTGATGTTTTGTTTTTTGTATTTGATCATCTTTACAACGCCTGTTATTTTTTATTTTATGCCTATAATCTGTTAAGTAACGCCTACTTCACTACAAAGTAACACCTAGGTTACTTCAAAGAAATTCTTAACACACTACAAAATCATGACTACTAGCTATAAAATGATGCCTATTGCTGTCTATATTTTATTGCTTTTAGGTTGAAAAAATCAGATTACTAACTCTTTGTTTTTGTGTTTTCTACAGATGAACAGACACTTGAAGGTACAAAAAATTGAAGTGAGGGTCGCAAGGAAAATAAAGGAGGTAAGAGTCCAAAAAAAGTACTCAAAGAAAATTCATAGTGCTTTAATTTTGGAGGATTTAGAAAAAGAGCAGTAATTGTATGAGCATTACATTAAAATTAGTAGTGCTTACAAGAAAAAATTTCCATCTCTTAGTTGAATTTATGCATTAAGTCCTTAAATTATTTTTTGCAAAATTTGGCTAAGAAACTTAATTGCATTTTAAATTCTAATTTTAGTTTTTCTTCACTTTGTTTGGTTGTGTTGGACTAACTTTGTTGGAGGAGATGGAGAGGGAACGATCACCACTAGGTGAGTAAGCAAAAACAAGTAAAAAAACCTAAAAAAAGCATCTAGCCTTTGCTAGCATCAAAATGAAGTATTTTTCATATTAAGCTTGCTTTAATTAGATTGTGGCATTTATTTGATATCTAGCTAATAGGGATACCCTATTATTGTCCATTCTGAACAAAACATTAGGTATATGCTCTCAACTTTTTGAAGTTGATCAAAAAGCCAAAAGTGTTGAGTTTGGGTGGTAGAAACAAAGGGAAGAATTGAACCAAAAATTTCAAATTTTTAAGAACATCCTTGTCAAGAGGTTTAAAATGAACAAACATGTTTGAAGTGCTTAGAACTAAGGAAAGTAATAGGGATATTCTCTTCACTCTTTGAGTGAATCAAACTCCCAAACTTACTTGACAACGTTCAATTTTTGCTTTCTATATACATGCTAGATAGCTAGATACTTAGAAGACCTACCTCCTGAGAATTTCCTTACAAGGATGGTGAGAGGGAATGACCCAAAGTGGGAGACACTCACTTTATCCGTGAGTCTATCAACCTACTATAATAAAATGCTTTCTTCCTTAATGGGTTGCAGTGACTAAATTGTGTTAAGGATCTTCATTTCGTCTAATAGTCCTTTGGGATTGCTCAAAATCATACTATCGTGCATGTGGGAAGCCCTTTCAAGAGGGTATAAGAAACTTTTCATAGCTTAGAATGGAGGTGTTAACTAAAAACTTGTTAAGTAGAAAGCTACCTTGTTAGAGCCATTGTTAAAAAGCCAAATTTGACTCTAGGTAGATTGTTTGGAAGAAATTCTTGTACAAGACCCGTGAAAATGTCTGAGAACATACGCTTGGTGTTTTTTAGGAATAAAATACAAATTTATGTTTGTTTTGTGTTTGTTTCTTTATTTTCAAACAAGAATTCAATCCTTCAGATATGATCACAGACTTTACAATTTTAAAACCCTAAAATCTGTGAAAAATCAATGTGACCAGCAAAGTGATGCGTACAGAAGATCAAAAAATTCCTACAATAATTTGTGTCATTCCTGTAAATGGAATTCATGCTTTTAATTATTGAAACAATGCCTAACCCATTGGAAAGTGGCACCTGCAAGTTTTTAAACAATGCCTATAAATGGCTAAACACTGCCTACAAACTACAGAGTGTCGCGTACAACAATTTCCAGTTAACGCTTACATAGTGCGAAGTCACACTTACACAGCAGTAAAGTGACACGTTGAAACAAAGAAGATCAAATATAGGGCATTTTCTAAAGGTTTGGAAAGATTTTGAAATCATATTTTGATACCCTTTTTAGAGTTATTTCTGTCTAGTGCAACAAATAGATCAAATTCTTCAAAAACATTTATAATGATGAATCTATTTGAGAACTTAATCAATCATATGGTGGAGAATAATTATCAAAATCAAGATAAAAATATCCATAGGAATCAATACAAAAAAGTGACTGAAGATGAAATTTTGGAAGCATCCCAAGATCCCATATTTATGGAAATAATGCACTTAATTTTGAAGAGGGATAAAGAAGCATATTTCTTAAAGTTAGATCAATTAGGAGTTACACTTCCTCATAATGATGATATGTCGACCTTAAAGAAGGATGAGGAAAAAGAAAAGAATACATCATTGAAAAAGCCATCATTAAGATCAATCTATCCTTTTCTTTATGATGATGGGCCATCTATATCTTCATCTTCTTCACGAAGAGAAACATTTAAGCACAACAAACCTATCTTGGATCAAGGGAAATTTCATGACCACCCTATTTGTGATCAAGATAATAAAGAGAATGAAGAGCAAGGTACCACTCTCTATAAATATCTAATACACAAACCTCTATCTAGCAAGGTTTCTCCCATGGCCTTTACTCCTTTCATCCTTCGTCCATCTCACAAAGCTTCACAACTATCCAAAATTCCTCCACCAAAGAGTGAGCCTAATGATGAGATTTTCCATGTTGACTATGTCTACCCTCAAGGGATACCTCTAAAATAAACCCAAGCTAACCTACATCTTTTTGTAAATCATTCCATGCTTCAAAGATCTTAGACCCTAAGCTATCATGTACTTCAATACCTATTCAAAAGGATTCTCCATTATTCCTCCAAATATTACCCACGCATATCCAAACATCTACCTTGTTCTTAGAAGTGGATCCATGTCAAGAGAATAATCAAAAGAGAAAATAAGTAAATATCTATAAATATCAAGATAAATATTCTATTTAATCTCCTCCCATATTTAATTAAGGTCCCATATCCATAGAATCCTGTGATGATCCCCTTGCACCCTTTAATTTCTTCCAAGAAGATATCCCTCCACCTCAAGAGCTACATACCTCTTCACTTAAAAAGCAAGATCAAGATATCCATCCACCTCAAGAACTACATACCTCTCCACTTCCCAAGCAAGATCAAGATATCCCTTCCATCATTTCCAATGAACATATTGAAAATCAAGAGCAAAGCACCCTCTCTACACCAACCAAAGATCCTTGTCAAGATTGAAGTATCTCATCAACTCCATGTCATTATCCTCCATTTTCACCTCAAGAAACCACCGTTCCTCCAAATTCAATACATGATAATAAATCCCTTCAAATCTTGGTTGATCCTATCAAATTTGTTCCTATGAAAGTTCTTCATGAGCCTATTGGTATAAAAATAAATCTTGAAACTGAGAGCCTTGTCAATGTAGCTCATTCCAAAGATGTTTATATCCCTTTCACACCTTATCTCCCTCCATTCAAATGCAACCATATTCCTTCACCATCCTCCAAATCCATTTTGGGTTCCTATGTCCCAAAGCTAAAGTCTTCATCCCTTCCATCCATATTAGGTCCCTATATTCCTCCATCAACCATTCCCACCATCCCTAGCTATCCATTCACTTACCCTACCATGTATCAAGATCAATGAAGGCACACATACTTGAAGAATGTCCAAACACCAATCCATATGAACCCTCCATATCATTCCTATTCACCCACAATTACTAAGTCTTTTGGAAGCAATTTGGATGTGCAACATAAACATCAAATATCCAATAATCCACATATGTATAAATATCACCATGTCCCATCTAATCGACATGTGATTGAAAATAAAAAATAAATATCCAAAAGGCCGCAAAGGTTCACAAAGCAAAAAGAAATATCCAAAAGGCCGCAAAGGTCCACCAAGAAAAAAGAAAAATCAAATAAAATGTGGGTTCCTAAATCCCTCATGGAAGAAATCCATCCACAAGCATCACAAAATAAAGAAAAATCAAAGACTAAGTGGATTCCCTAGTCACTTTTGAAATAATTTCACACAAACAAAAAATCAAAATTGACATTCAAGCTTTCAAAATATTCCATTCCATCTCCTTCTAAACATTTTCCACTTTCTAAGTCTAGTTTGGGTTCCTATATCCCAAAATCCACTATCTTAGCTACATCCTCACCTCCTTCATCCATTTTTTCTCCATCATTCCACCACCCTTCAAAGTGTGTGTCAAATTTGATCTTGCCAACATTTCCATCCACAACATACCTTCTTCTTATCCTCACATTCATTATCCAACACACACCTTCCATCTTTCCATTCCTCTTATCCAATCTATGGCATAAAATCTTTACCACCATCTAACCATATCCTCTATATGTGTCCTTTATCTTCACCTTATCAATATCTTTTAGCATCCTAGCCATATTCATGGTTTATTATAGCATATCTTTCAGAAGAGCATTGTCCAAAGATCCAGATGTTGAGGAAATTTTGAAAAATACAAAAAGAAAAAAAAATGAAAAAAGAGAAAAGTCCCCTGATGAAAACCTGGTAAACGGGTGCCTTGGTAGAAAAAGTAAAGAGAAATCAATCCATGCTATGGTGAAAACCACTTTTTGTGGCACCTTGGACAAGTACCATTATGAAAACCTGGCAAACAAGCATCATGCATAATTCCTCCTCTTGCACTCTACACTTGGGGGAAGGTTTCACCCATGGTATCCTTCATCTTCCCTATCCAACCATTTATCTCACTCACATCCATATTTATTCTTTCACTTTTGATCTTGACAAGGTTGAACATATCCATGAGCATCAAGTATCTGGACATCCATTATCTTTCCTCTCATGCTATTGCTTATCCAAAATCTACCTTCATTAGTCCTTGATAGTCTTTCCATAATCCCAAATCATCCCCTCTTGGCCTCCATCACCCATTTATCCTAATTGTTCTATCCTATCCATATCTTATCCAAATTGAACATTCGTCTTGATCAAAATGCAAAAAAATGTTTTCAAAAACTTCTTGACATGTCCACTCTTTTGGACAACCCACTTTCATGACATCAAGTCATTATCCTATATAGCATTGCGTCATTGACTTTTTGTTTCTTATCAAAAACATGTTTTGCATTGCTATATCATTTTTCCTTAGCTTGGGTAATCTTGAGGAGATGGTCCTACGGGTCACATTCACATTCTTCATCCATCAATGACCTTTCCATCTATAATCCATCAGCTTGAAAATCCATCTTTAATGTCATATACCTTGCTAGACATTGGGGGTAAACCAATGTGACCTTGTTTGAGAGATGGTAAAATCTAAAAATTGAAAAATTGAAAAATTAAAAAAAAATCTCTAAAAATCTAAAAAAATCCCAAAAAAATAAATAATAAAAAAAAAACCAAAAATCTAAAAACATAAAAAATCCAAAAATCCAAAAAATTCTTGCATAAAGTCTTTGAGCTGCATTGTCGCATACTAGGTTTCATTTGCCCAAGTTTTTCACATGGTCTCATTTTTCACTTGGGGGCAAAGCATTGGTTTTGATACCAACGGATTCGATAAATGCTACTTTTTGGTCACATGATAGAAGAGACTTTCAAAACTTCAGAGGAGAGATATTTTGGAGCCTTTGATGGATATCATTGTTCCAACCAAGCATTAGATCTTGCAACTTGATCCTTGAGCTTCATGACCTTATTATCAGGATTAAAATTTGACAAAACCTAAATGATCAAAATGTTTGGAAATTATATTGAAAATCTTGATACAATACAAAACACTTGAAGTTTTTGATGATATTCATTGAAATTTCAAGTCATGTCTTTTTAGCTAATCAATGATGTTTCGACTAGATGGGCGATGATGAAGACATATTTTCTTGACTTTGTGTGATTGTTTTGAGGAAGATCCACCAACTTTTTTGAATTCGTCTAAGGACATGGTCATCAAAGAAACATTGAGGAATTTCATATAGGAAGGATGATTAACCTTTGTTTGTTTACGCAAATGGATACCTTGGATATTTACATCTTCCATATCTTAATACCAAAATCCACTTGCAACATTGAATCTAATGAAACCAGTATTCATGCTCCCATAGTTGATTATTCAACTAGTGAGGGTTGTACTAGTTTCACAATGATTACACAAGTTATGAAAGTGGTATTCATATTATCATGACATGGTCAGTGATGATTTTACTTGCTCCTAGTTCCACAATGCTCAATGATGAAAATATATCTCTATTGCATTTCTTTCATAAAAATCTAGTGATAGTTAGTTGCATTGCATGGCATTCATATAGATTAATCTTGCATTATAGATGTTTATGGGATTTTCCTTAATCAAGGGGGTGACAATTAATCATGATTATATCATCAAAGTCCATAACCAAATTACATCATCAAATGTCTAACTCATCAAATTGATCAATGCTACATCAAGGATATCATCAATATACATCTGCTCACCTAGGGGAAACGTCACCATCTGATCAACTAGGGGCAACCTCATTATCTTCATTACCTGTACCTACATCTGCACCTTAATCATATAAAATGACCCTATCTATGAGCCTCTCCCCATTAATCAGCCCATCAAATCCAATCAAATCAAATATCAATTAGTCAAATCATCCAATTGATCATTTGAAGTCAATCATTTATCCGATCATCCATTTACTCATCTTGAGCACATCAAATTTCCTAACTCTAGATCTTGAGGAAGGAAAATCAATCCATTTTTTCATCTCTCTATATCTTGAGAGATAATTATCAGTTTATCCAATCAATCCTTCAACCTACCTATCCTATCTGATTGACATCAATACAACATCAATCAAGTGATTATGATTGACATCAAGTGATATCCAATCATCATCAACACATCAATAACATTTTATCAATTATCAAATTCTCTCATGACTGGGGAATTTTCAAATTGATTTTATTGGGAAATGAATCTCAATTTCCCAAACTCAACCAAATGATCCAAGCATCATCTTGATTCATTTCCCGAGGGGGCATCATATCCACATCAATGATTCATATCAGAGTTTGTTTTTCATCATCAGGGGCAATATCCTATCATCAATCAAATATGCATCAACCATCAATAAAATTTGGGGCATTGAAATTTCAAACTATCATCAGTGGGGCATTTTATGCCTTTCAATCAGGGTCTGTTCAAATCAGTTTCACATCAGGGCATCGCATCAATCTTCACATCAAAGTTTCAAATTAGGTTTTGCATCTCAAATCAGGTTATCATCGAATCAAGTTTTGTATCAATCAATCAATCAGGCATCAAATCAGTGATTAGGACATTCAATTTTCTTTGAACTAATGCACATCTCACATCTATTCAAAGACGGGCATTTGTAGACACGTAAAACTAGGCAGGTGTTCTCTAATCAAGCAAATCTGCAAATCTCAGCAAATTGTACCAAACCTCATCAAAATGGACTTAATAAATTCAAATAGACATTTATTCAATCAAATTGGGATAAGTCAATTAAATCAAAGGATTAATTAACAATGACATCAAATGATTAAATATAAGCCTAAAGGGATTAATCAAACTATATAATTGATTTTAATCAATTAATTGTATAGTTTAAATCAAAAATCAAATCCAACCTATTCCCCTACCTGGATAAATTAATTAATTGATTGAATTAATAAATCCTAATATCTTTCAACATGAATTTGGGGAATCAGTGAGAATTGAGAAAGAAAAGCACATGGATCACTCCGAATTTCCAATCTCAATCACTCAAATTTGTCTCTTTGTCCCAACCTTTGAGATAAGCATTTAAATTGTCCCCCCATTTGAAACCATTTGAAAACCTCTCACTCAACCAAGGCTTAATCATGATCAATTGAATTTAACCCCTAAACTTGGGAAAATCCTATAACTAGAATCCATTTTGCAAGCATAAGATATCCTAGAAATTTGAATGCAAAGCATCTAGACTATAGAAACTTTTCATAGAAATTGAGAGCAATGCAAAGCATAATTGATCATTTTTCAAAAAAATTTGGAGCATTTGAGTTCATAATTGAAGCAAACTGAGAGAATTTGAGAGTCAGATTGGCATATCTTTATCATTTTTCTCATTCTAGGACTATCATTAGTAGAGTTTAAGGCTGAGATTTCTATTAACATTCTTAGATAGAGATGCATGAGATTCTTATTGATTTATTTTAAATTATTAGTTTAAATTTTCTTTATTAGTCCATAGGATTTCTCATAAATAAACTAATCTCATAAAGGTGTATTTCATTCACACACAAAACCTCATCAACACATCTTGACTATATTAATGTAGAATCATAAATCAATCTAATCTATCTCCATTTTTGCAACTAGACCCTGCACTATCAATGAAAATTGAATCCTCAGGCGATGAGTCAACAACCATATTTCTATCTAGCTGTCATTTTGCATGTAGGTGACAAGAAATAGATCTAATTATCCTTTTTAAAACTAATTTGAATTTTGACCGTCAATCTTTATCAATTCTTTTAACCTACGACAAACTAGGATACATGGAAACATCTCACCAGCTCTCTAACCTTACAACTTCCTTTCATTTATACCCATAATACCATGACTAGATGATTAACCATAACACTCTAATACACATGGCACTCAGTCACTAGCTCCCATCCCAAATGGCGGTTCCCTAAAATAGCATGCAACCTAGAGACAACCCGTTAGTAGTTCATTCGTGAGATCTAGTGCTAAAAATGTTAAATCCTTTATCTTTCGTGAGATGGAGACAATCATAACTCCTTGTAACATGGAAACACCCATCGAGAAAAAAAACCATTGAACAAGACATATCTTATAAGATGAGCCTCCAAGTTAATCGAAGATAATATAAATTGGCCACTGGGACCCATCTACCTAGTGCATCAGATGAAATCAACAATTAAACAACTTAGCCAATAGGATACAAGGCTTAAGTTACTCAAAAACAATAGAGCTATTGGGACCCACCAACTAGTGTTGAGTAAAAGAGCTATTGAACAACTACAAGAAAGCTTATTCAACTACAAAGTTGTTCGGTAGATTTACAAAGGCTAGCCCTAGACACGTGGCATGTTGTCGCTAACTCTCCAACCCTGGGAGAATATTATCTTTCATCTTGTGAGGTCATGAACACCATCCTTCTCTAGCTCTCAGCCATTCCACATGGAAACATCTTGCTAAATCTCTAACTGCATCACTAACTGCCACTGATTCTCGTGACCTTTTGACAATGCAACTTGGCAAATCGTGACCTAAAATTGTTAACTGCCACACAACCTGTGACATGGAGACAAACCACCAGTCTCAAGCTTGCCAAAAAAATTTCTTCCTTGACCGCTGCTAGATCATGACCACTTACTCGCTAGATCACAACCCCTAAGCACCAATTTTCTCAAACCATTGTCACCTAGGGACTAACCACCATTTGCCAACTAGCTGGTTTATTTACTAATCACTTTCTTACCTTGCAAGTTCATAGAATCACGCCACCTATCACCATCCAATTGCTTGGGCCCACAAAATACATCAAGTTGTCGTTGAACTGTCTGCCACAGTACACGAGACTTCAGGAAAAAGGTACCTACCTTTTTGGCACTTCATATGCTTTTGTCATTGAATAAAAATAAGAAGTAACTCCACGATACAACCAATATGGGATAAACCCAGCTCATAAACCCTTTCCCTTCTCAAATTGATGGTGAAGACTAGAATTGCATATGCTAATTACATTTTCTTGAATCTCTTCCTACAGATCTTCTACCCAAAATATTGAGACCACACGATCATTAGGCATTTTGATTCCTGCGCCTGCCTATCTTGTCTAATTTCAAATATGGAAACCACAAATTCCTTCAAAAATTTTAGGTGCCACCACATGGCTTTGAGATCACTAACACAATTTGAGGATGTAAGGTTCGATGGAGCAATGGAAGGGTAAGAATGGGCATACTGGATCTGATATTGATTTGTTTCCATAGAAGCATGCTGGCCATAATTGAACTGCGGCTGAGATTGGTATTAGTAGTGGGAAGGCTGAGGGGAAAAATTTGATAATATGGGGGAGGATAAAAGACATATATATGAAATGGGTCCATTGTTAGAGATTCATAAAAGCTACCAATTCATAAAAATTTGGAGATCACACAAAATCATAAATGATCACATTCATACTAGCACTAGAACTCCTTGAACCAACAGTGTTCTCCAGTAGATTATCCATGGTGTTTGATTGAAAATACATTTGAAGGATGACAGCACTGAGAATAGCACCTGAATTCTCGATGAATAATGACTAGCTGGCTATCAACAGGCTTGTGTAGCTAAGTAGTGTTGTCCCACCCGACATGCCATAAAAAGGACTATTGACACCTAAAATTTCTCTGAGGTGTAACGACCTATAGGAAGCCTTAGTGAATGTGGGACCTAATTATTTTCATTGGGTGACCTCCAAGATTTTAGAAGTTGTCTCTTCATTTAGTGTTGGGGGAAAGGGAAGAAAAAATAACCCTACTAAGGTGAAATTCTAAAGCTTTGTGATATACTGAATAAAACTAAATGCACAGGCTATTCTGGACACATAATCTTAAGGAAAAATGTGAAACCATCAAACTTAAAGTGTACAAACACTCATTCATAGCCTCTTAAATTATAAACATAAAGTGGAGCATATATAAATATTTGTGAAACAAAGAAGCCTAAAAGAGAATAATCTATTTCAATATGTAATACAAATACTAACATTAAAGTTCTAAACAGTAACGAAATCCATAAGGGAATATTGAATCTTAAGATGAAACCAAAGGACCAAAATGCATGATTTATTTGTATTCATTGATTGAAATATACAGATACAACTTTAAGGCCATAACACCTTCTCAATAAGTGTGAGAACTCAAAAAGTTCTTGGAATACCCCCTCCCTTTTCCCTTTACATAATACATCACTTTATACTGCTAGGAAGGAGAAACCTAGAGGCCAAAAATGCTAGGAGAGAAAATGAACCCTGATAAGATGCAACGCCGCACACTTGGTAGAATAGATAAGTCGCCATCAATGTTGACCCTAAAGGAGAGGTAGTTCATACACTTTGATCTATTGGAGAAATTAGTCCTCATAAGGGTGTCTAGTATTTCCTGCTACTAACTCCTGACTGTGATGACTCCTGGAATAATAATCATGCCATGGCTAAGGCATCTTTAGACTCACAGATACTTGGATACATGTACTAGTTTGACTACATCTGGAAGGATGTGTGGCTAACAAGTGTGGAATCTTGCGTTCTTGAAAAATTGTAGTCACATAACCACTACAAGACCTCCATGTACACATTTTATTCAAAAGTATGGGACCCATAAGGAAAAATGCTCGGCAGGAAAAGCCTTGTACACGCAGAACAACAGTGTTGAAAACCATAGCTGAAGAAGGCTAAATTCTTTAAAAGGCTTGCAAGATGGTCACGTGCCTAGTTTGGAAAGAAATAGGCCCACCATAAAAATAAATCTATGAGAACTTGAAGGACATGTAGTGATCATGTGGGTAGTTAGGTCCTGAAGAAAAATAACTGCTCCAAATCGAACGTCATGCTTACACGTGGCAAAGTGTGCATTTTCTACTCGATTGGGCATGACAAAGAGTATGAAATGAGGGAATGAAAGGATGCTCCTTCACAAGGGGAAATATGTTGTTTATAATAGCTAACGCACTTCTTCAAACTATTAGGGTCTTCATTCACCCAAAATGACTATGATAACCCTCCTATGTGTTTTCAAGGTAGGGCAGTCCCTAAAATATAGAAATGTGCAATCCTAATATGACTATTAAAAAATTGACTAGACAAGGAAGTGGTCCTTCAAGACACAAAGGACATATCCCAATACATTCTCCATGAAATTTATACAAGATAGGAGTCCCTTGAATTTATACAATTTCACCAATCATCAGTCTTCCCTTACCACATGCTTTTTTCATGGAAAATTCCAAAACAAAGTGATTGTTGTTGTCACTGTTAACCCTACACCAATCATGACAGACACTAGGGCATTATTGAAACCAATAAAAATATTAAAACTCCACCCTGCAACCATAAAATTTTTAAAAAATACATCTTAAAACAGAAAAATACCAATTTGTGGCTTCTTCCAATAGTTAGATTACAAGTTATGTATTTTTTAAGCTACTTAGATACCCTAGCCAAGGTTTTAACAGCTTGATACAAAAATAACAATAAATTTCAAAAATATTAATGGTTTGAATTAAAACCAATTGAAAAACAAAGATAACTCAATGTACTAACATTTCATATCCATTTCATGGAAAGAGGAGTCCGTACGTGACTATATAAATCTCTGCAAGTTAGAAAATAGTGAATTCTCAAGAATAATAGTGCTTTCTTTATTGATTTCTCCTAAAAAATATACAACAACCCTACCTCGACCCTTTGGAAGTTGATTTGTATTTTTTCCATCCATACCAACTTCTCCAACTTCTTTTTGGATCAATTAGATGTTGGAATACAAAATTTTCTTGACAACTGGAAAAGTTGTCAAGCAATTTGACAACTTTTTACATCTTTAATGACAACTTTTGCACTTTATTTGCAAGTTCCTTCAAACTTGACAAAACCATATAAACCTACCTAGAGTGAATTCAAAACATCTTTTACATCATTTTTTGCACCTTTTGGATGCATTTTCATATTTTGACCATGGTTGACTCATTAGGACTTCATGGAACAATGGAATCAAATTGGCACAAAGGCCTTACAAGAATGATTTAAAGAGATTATAAAAAATACTAAAGGACTCCAAGACCTTATTCAACACCAAAGAACCTAAATGGCCTTATAAAAAAATAATTGACCAAAATGATCATGGTGGTCTCAAAGGGCCCTTGGTATTCCTGCACCACCAGTGGACAAGCACAGAAGCCGATCTAGATATCTATGTCAAATTTCAATTTATTTCAATCAGGTACTTCACCACCAAGGAAAATTAACCCAATCATTAGTTAACATAAAATTCTAATAACATAAAATAATTGCTAAATCATCATTTGGGCCTACCCAAACACATCTACATTAATTTTTGTGCACCAATGGAAATGTTCCTATGATAATTGTTATCATAAGTAACATAATATGAGACTACTAAGAGCATAACCAAAGAAATACTCATCATATAATTACACCCCTCTTCGAGAATCATTAGTCACAATTCCATGAATATAAATCATGCTTACTACACAAATTATAAGAACACATCATCAATAGCACCATAATGTCATGAGAGAAGGAATATACAATATGGAATCTCAAAGTGTATTAGATACATCAATAAATGAGCAAGATTAGTCATGTATAATATAAATGTATTAAATCTAAATACTAATCATATTTCCATCATAGATCCATTGCAAGAGATATAAGTAATCACATGGGTATGCATTCCTCCTGATATGTCATAAGTATGTGAGCACATCATAAGAGTGTGAATATCTAATAAGAATGTCATACTATTGAGAAGCGTTTTCATATAAATGGGGACCAATCGATAACATGTACTCTAGTCCCCAATAGTATCTGGCCATGACACTCGACCAAAAGGAACCCTTGGGCCCTCTCCCATCATGCTCATGGAGATAACCACATGGCCCATACCACACAAACTAATTAATCATACTGAGTATCCACATACATGCCAAATTAATAATGAACCACATCCCCAATATAATAGGACCACATAGAATTTGGGCAACATAATAAATAAGGATACACATCCAACAAAAAAAAGTTGAAATACCATTAAAAAAATCAAGTCACAATGTCATACAAACCACAAGAGGCATGATCACATTGAATACAAGGTGAAGCACTCTTAGACATCCAGAAACACCACAACAAAACTAAGACATCATCACCATACAAGTAACTAGCTCAATGACACATAATCATATACTCATCAGTCAATAGAGTGGGTGTACAATCCAAGAATGGGAGTGTCATCACATATCCTTGGTGGGGAACAAAATGACCCATCACCTCAACCACACCATGACTCATGTGGTGCCAAGAAATCCTCTCATGGTGACAAGCAACTTGATGTGACGGTACACCCTAACACTTCTTCACTACGTCCTTGGCTAATGGGAGACCATAAGGTATGTAAGAGGTATCTATAGTCGGCCAATCTTTGGGCCTACTTAGCCATGGTCGGTACTCTCCATGCCTACTCAATCATGGTTGATCACTCTCTATGCCTACACTGTTAGTAGTACTCTTTCTTAGTTAATCATTTAAACCCCATTATTTTACTATAGATTAAGTTTTCACTTGATTAGAACTCTTTAATGGGTTTCCCTAGTGGCCCTTTATGGGCATGTCCTCTCATTGAGAGCTACTCCCACAATTGGATTTACATCCACTCATGCACACACATGGAACACAATGAGATCACCCATCCAAAACAATAATGTCACATTGCCAACACATCCCTTCGAAATAACACAATAAATTACATCCATAAAAGCATGACATGTTGACATAACCCTCAACATCAGCATAATAATCACCATCCATGCATGGAACCACGAGCATAAAAAAGAGAAAATACATATGAGATTACCAATACTTGAGGAGAGCTCATAAATAAAAGAATCATAAGTGTCATACATTTCCCTCAAAATAAATGCAGCCATCACATAAGACCAAACATATCATAAAGTCATTCTCTCTCAACCCAAGAGCCATCCATGATAAAGAAGAACCTAATCTGGTATACATAAGATAGGCAATTCTTAAGTTCCCATTTGCAAGCATATATAAGCTCAACATCATGTTCCAATTCCATGCATCCTAATAACCATATTATCATGACCAATCATTGACTCACACCACATTTTCAGGATTCACAATCGCTACGGTACCATTGAAACCATGTCAAGAGCCAAGTGACAACAAATTATCATGACATATACAAATTACACATAAAAAGGATCATAAAATTACTTAAGGCCAAGAAATCCAATAACAATTACAAGACTCTCAACAACAACTTATTTCACTCTTAATAAGGGAAATGCCTGGATCCAATTGCCAACAAGACACATACATATTTACCATTACCAACCCAAAACATTAAATGATGAAATACTCATATAAACTATTGTAAATTCATCAAAAATATGACAAATAAAACAACCATACAATTCCGCATGAATAATTAAACAGAATCCACAATATAGTCAAATTTTTCCAAATCAGGTGCATACAAATTCACATATATAATCATCCTCATGAATCAATCTTTTCCAAAAAAAAATCTCAACATTCCAATGAAAATTTACCACAAATTTATAAATAAAAAATATCAATTTACAACCATATACTTCATTCACTCCAAATCCACAAATGTTACATGAAAGCACTCAAACTGGGAGGAAATCATGAGCATACTTCAATTGAGGAAACATTACTAAATTTTCAAACTTATTCAAACAAAAACATATGAAAACCTAACAATTTATAAATAATTTCCAAATCAAGAACATAAGTATTTCACTCATTTATTCATTCAAATGAATTCTTGAAAGGTATGGACACCAAACCCTCATTTTCTCAAGAATTTGTAGAAAACAATGAAATATTCATCATTCAAATTCAAAAAAGTTTGTAATGTAATATATTTCAATAGAAAAGTCTTTCTAATCATTCACATAACAACAATATAGGAAAACCTAACAATTTATAAATAATTTCCAAATCAAGAACATAAGTATTTCACTCATTTATGCATTCAAATGAATTCCAGAAAGGTATGGACAACAAACCCTCATTTTCTCAAGAAGGTTTAGAAAATAATGAAATATTCATTGTTCAAATTCAAAAAAATTTGTAATATAATATATTTCAATAGAAAAGTCTTTCCAATCATTCACATAACAAGAATTTTGAAATATAAAAAAAATATGATGCTCTCATGAAAACATTACTAAATTTTCAAACTTATTCAAACAAAAATATAGGAAAACCTAACAATTTATAAATAATTTCCAAATCAAGAGCATAAGTATTTTACCCATTTATGCATTCAAATGAATTCCGGAAAGGTATGGACAACAAACCCTCATTTTCTCAAGACGTTTTAGAAAACAATGAAATATTCATCATTCAAATTCAAAAAAGTTTGTAATATAATATATTTCAATAGAAAAGTCTTTCCGATCATTCACATACAAAGAATTTTGAAATGTAAAAAATAATTTGGGAGGAAATCATGAACATACCTCAATTTTCTCAAAACAAAGAAATTAAAAGAAGTAGACAAAACCTTAACCAATCCACACACAAATTTGAAGATTGAATTCAACATAAAGAATCCATTAAAAAATGCCCACAAAAATATTTCCATGAAAATCTTCTCCACAAGCCCAAATTCAAATTTCCAATAGAGGGTTTCTCAAAACTTCATAAAATTAGAAAAATAAGAATGAATGAATAATTACACATGAAATTTTTATATATATTAAAAGATTCACTAATAAAATATAAAATTATATTTAAAAAACTAAATTAGAACCATAAAATAATTTTCCCAAAATGAACATCCAAGGCCAAAAGATTTAATTCCCAAATTGAATAAAATACCTAGAAAAACTAGTCGACGACAACAAAATATGATTAAAAAATTAGTCAATGACTCCATCCCAAGGAAAATGCATAAATAACCTCATTCTCCAATCATGAAACATAGAAAATATAAAAAATCCAACATTACAACCAAGTCACATGCCTCAAAATACCAAGCACTAATGTCAGTTGTTAGCACCCGGTACCTAGCTTCCCAAAATAAACAATGTAGCAATTTTCACCCAAACTCAAAATGACAATAGTGGCTAGGGAAATTAGTTGGTTATATGATTAGCTATAACCACTGTCAAGGTTAAATTTTATTTTTTATTTTGGGCACACTCAGACCTACAATTCAAGTGAAGTCAATGCATGATACCTATCCACATTAGTACAATAGAAAATGTGCCAAGTGTACTTTAAAATTGTTTCTATTATAAACTTTATTTCAGGCAAAGATAGCGGCCCTAAATTTAGAACCATGACACAAGTAGGGTTAGGAAAATAGGGGCCCAAGGCACTCCCATCTAACCAAACCACTTACAGAAGAAAAGAGAAGCAATCACACAACAAGGAGAGAATAAAATAGTAGATGCTTTACATTAATTCATACAACTCATTACATTTTGAGCTATGAGGCCTTCCCTATTTTTTCCATATACATTCAGATATTTTACAGATGATCTTATTGCATGTGAGATCATAGACCTGCTATCCAAATATGCCAAACCTTAATCTCTATCTCCAACTAATACCCAAAAAAACTCCTTCCTAATCTAAGAGCATAAACCAAATATATACAAGAGTCCCCAAAAGAGGTCAACACTCAAACCCTAAAGAAAGACCCACATTTAGGTCCACACATATCCAAATGAGAGATCCCACATTAATTACACTATGGAAATTAAATGCAGAAGTCAGACAGAAGATCCAACTTCAAAATAAACAACTTAGTAAGAAGATGACCAAGCAAATGGAACAACTTGGTAAGAAGGAAACCGAGCAACAGAAACAACTCAGTGAAAGAACCCACTGAGAAGCCAATATTCACCAAGACCTATCAGCAAAGAAAGATAGAACAAGTAACTGAGAAATAATAGTTACCAAGCACTTTACCGAGCAACCTCCAAACAAGCTAAAGAACAAAAGAAAACATATTTTTGGTTGATTAGGATTTCCGAGGAACCCAAGATTACCCTGCATCAGACACCTGGGGTTAAAAGAAATGATTCCTTGAATCATGTGTTAGGTCCAACCTGAAATGAATCCAACTTAGATTGAGAAATCCAAGATGAGTCCTCAATCGGTCTGTTCTATTAAGAATAAGGTGTCTCAAACTTGGATAATTCCTATTCTTATTATTTGTTTTGTAAAATGTATATTCTTGCAAATAATGTAATTAAGTGTGAGTGTACATGTCTAGTTGGCATGATGATGTGTCACTCCACTTGATATGTCGGCATCTTGAATTGTGTGTAAGGAGATCATGGCTGAAATGGTTATGACAGATTCCTATGACAGGTAAGAGCTATTTATAGGAGATTTCAATGACAGGTGAAGACATGCAAGACATGTGGCAACTGATAAAGTTGAGTACTTTACACTCTTCCTCCTATTTTCTTGAAGAATGGTAAAACCCTAATATGGCTATCCTTGGAAGTTTCCCTAAAAAGGAAAGCGCATGATATAAGTTTTTTTTAGGGTTACAGGAAAGGATACAAAAAGAGTGTATTATTGGTATGATCTGGTGCTACTAGATTTGTCTTAGAGTGTCGATTGTCTCCTGAGAGAACTTGCATTGCAAGTGTGTTGTAACCATTGTGTTAAAGATAATACATTGTCTAGGTTTTGGAGTGCTGGGGTTTTTTACCGAAAGGTTTTCCCCAAGGTAATTCATTGTGTCATTCTCTATTTTATGTATGCATGGTATGTGGCTGCAATATCATTGTTAAAGTAGTTAATGAATCTGAAATTGTAAGGATTTAAAATAATTTGCATAATACTTTCCTATAGAGATTAGTGTAGGAAGCTGTTTCCACACCTGAGTTTCTGTACAAGTGGTATCAGAGCCTGATCAACTTTTGATCCTAGTTTTTGGGTAGGGTTTTTTGAGCTAATCTCAAGTTGACTGGTAGTTTTTTATGCAGAGCATTTTGAATCTTATTTGTAGATTGAGATGGCAGGTTCCTCATACAGTAGAATGGAGGTGGAGAAATTTAATGTAACTATTTTCAAGTTGTGGAAACTCAAGATGGAAGACATGCTTGAAGACCACGATCTATGAGAGGCTACTTCACTTGATGTGAGACCTGTAGTGATATCTCAAGCAGATTGGGAGATCAAGGATCAGAAGGCTAATGGTCTCATCAGACTCTGTCTAGCAGATGTCATTCTTCTAAATGTTCTTGATGAGACTACTGCAAATTCTTTGTGGACACGACTTGGATCCATGTATCAAGCCAAATCTCTGGTGAATAAGTTGTTCCTAAGAAAGATGTTGTATTCTTTAAGAATGGAGGAAGGTGGATCTGTAACTAATCATCTCAACGCATTCAATTTATTGATTCCACAGTTGGCATCATCTGGTGCCAAGATCGAGGAGGAGGATCGATTTATGACCCTGCTTTGTTCCTTGCCGGATTTGTAGGACCATCTTGTGATGGCTCTCAGAAGTACTATAGTCACATTCCATATGGATGATGTGGTGTCTTCACTGCTATCTGAGGAGATGCAAAGAAATACTTTAGATTCATTTAAGGAAGCCCTTGTTGTTCATGGGAGATCCAATGACAAAGGAAAGAAGAATGACAATAAGTCAAAAAAGGGAAGATCCAAATCCCATGGGAGTTCTAAGACTCCTGGAAATTCCAAGGTGAAATGTTGGAACTATGATAAATCTGGGCACTTCTAGAGGGATTGCAAAGAACTGAAGAAGAAGAAGAAAGGCTCAGATTCAGCTTTTGAAAAATCTCAAGAAGATGGAGATGCTTTTATTGCAGCTTTGGCAGCCCATGCATCTGATGATGTGTGGTTAGTAGACTTGGGTTCTTCTTTTCACATGACCTCTCATCAAAATTGGTTCTCAAAATAAGAAGACTTTGATGGTGGAAAGGTGTACCTGGGTGATGATTCTCACCTAAAGATAGTTGGACACGGAAGGGTCACTATCAGATTTCCTGATGGACAAGTAAAGGGAATCAACAAAGTTATGCACATTCTGGGTTTGGCATGAAACCTATTATCTGTAAGTATGTTGAATGACATAGGTGTGCAAGTTGTCTTTTCAAAAGATGGATGCAAGATGATGAGAGGTTATATGGTGCTTGCTAAAGGTACTAGGAGAGGTACTTTATTTCAGCTTGATGCATGCATTGCTCAATGCAATAGTTCTTCTATTTCAAAGAAGAGAGTGGCTATCACTTCATCCCCACCATCTGAATGAGCAGTAAAGAAGACTGCGGCAATGGGTTTCGATGGCAGTGTAGTAAGTGTACCTAAGGGTGCAAACACTTTGGAAGACAAGATTCCTACAGAAAAGACAATGTTGTGGCATATGAGATTTAGCCACATTGGTGAGAAGGGTCTTAGGACCTTGAAAACTAAAAATATCATTGAGGGGCTAAATGATTGTAATCTCAAATTCAATTTCTGTGAACACTGTGTTTATGGTAAGCAAAATCATGTTCAGTTCTACTCTAGTTCTCACAAGTCTTCTGGTATTTTGTATCTTATTCATTCTGATGTATTTGGTCCTGTAAAAGTTCCTTCTATCTCTATTTTAGTATATTTTGTATATTTTATAGATGATTACAGTAGAAGGACCTGGATATATTTCCTAAAAAGTAAGACAGGTTTTCAGTCGGTTCAAGGAATTTAAGGCTCTCGTGGAGAATCAGACTAGTAAAAGAATCAAGTGTGTGAGAACTGATAATGGTGGTGAGTTTTGTTCCATAGAGTTTGAACAGTTTTGTAAAGAACAAGGAATCGAGAGACATAAGATAACTCTTTACACCCCGCAGCAAAATGGAGTTGTAGAGAGAATGAATAGGACACTAATGGAGAAGGCTAGGAGTATGCTTAGTGGAGCTAGTTTAGAACAAAGGTTTTGGGCTGAAGTTGTGGCCACTGCTTGCTATCTGGTTAACAGATCTCCTACATCAGCTCTTGTTGGTAAGAAACCCATGGAGGTGTGGTCTAGTAAGAAGCCTTCAATTAGACATCTTCATGTTTTTGGTTGTGAAGCTTATGCACATATTCCAAAGGAGAAAATATCTAAGTTGGAAAAAAAATCTGTCAAATGTATTTTCATTGGATACAGTGTTGGTGTGAAAGGATACAAGCTTTGGGATCCTGTGAATAGTAAGGTGTTTCATAGTAGAAATGTTATTTTCAGAGAGCTAACATCTTCTCCTGTTGTGCTACAACCAGATGAAAAAGAAAAGGAAAAAGATGTTATTCAGTTCCCTCCTACCCCTGAGAAGACTGAACAAAGAGAACATGTTAGGTCTAATGATGAGGAGAGCTCTAGCAGCTCTGATAGTTTAGAAGAAGAGGAAGAACAACCTCAACCTCAGCCCTTGAGGAGATCCATGAGAGAAAGAAAGCAACCAGAAAGGTTTGGTTATTCTAT
>MU227195.1:648793-667905 GCA_018584345.1 Thuja plicata | reverse complement strand
CCCACGGTTTCATATGACTGTGTGAGGGCAGTGGTGGGCGCGGCCACCACCGCTGCCACCACAGTCGGTGGCAAATGCCGCCGCTGTGGTGGGCGGTGGGGGCGGCGCCACCCACGGCCTGCCCTCTCCCACCCTTACAACGCACCGCCGCTCTGTAAAATGCTGCCGCATGGGATAAGAACCCGCCGCCACTATTGCAGCATGCCTAAAATATTAAATACGCAGCCGAACCTTGCTACATGAGATATATACACCGAAAATATATATATATATATATATATATATATATATATATATAATATATATATATATATGTATATATTGTGGTTCCATACTTGGATTCACCATTGCAGACCTGCAAACACAATAATGAATAAAAAAAAAGAGATGAAAAAAACAAACTAGGGTTTGGAGGAGAAGAAATGGAGAGAAAAAGATAATAGGAGAACTTTTAGCTTCTCCCACATTTGACCCTAACCCTAATTTCGAAATTAGGGTTTGGGTTTTTCAAAAGGGGGAATATTGAGGGGAGTTAAATTTGAAATCCCTCCCCACTTAAAGTAACCTTATTAATTTCTTAGTTGACCTCCTTGGTTAATACTTTATTATTGCTTTAAACTCCTAGTTAAAATGAATTAAGGGTAATGTCTTATAAATTTTAATGAGGCAGATTAAGGTGAAGGAGGGCAAGAATACAAATATATGTTTAATACTAGTTTAGTGGTTGAAAAGATTTAATAAATTAATTGAATATTACTTATAAATAAAATATATAATAATAAAAGACCTATGAAAGGATTCCCTTGGAACTTTTTAAATAATTCCCAGAAAGGGGTTAGATGATCGTATCAGATAAATTAATTAAACATTGTTATTTAGGATATCATCTTAATTTATAATAAAATTCGAGATAACAAGGATAAAGATTTAATTTGAGATTTATAGTTAATTTTTTAAAGGGGAAATCTAGTTAAATTTTCCTGGAAAAACTTAGGGACTCTTAATGTTATTTTTATGTGGTCAATATATGTGGCCAGTATACTGACTTCTATAAAAATAATATTAAGGAGTCCCATAACCTGTAAGGGGTTTATGTTAACGCAGAACCCTTAGCCTTTATGTAACCCAATCGTTTCAAATGACCCTGGAGACGGAGAATAGTGAAACTTTCTCTTTCCTCCACATCATCAAACTCTATTTGAATACCTAGTTGAGATGTAGACACAGATAACCTTCAAATTATAAACCTTTATCTTTAAAAGTGTTTAGGGGTAAGGGATGTTGACTCTAGTCATGATTCCCCTTAGACCCTCTAGTTAGTAATATTAATATATAAATTTCTCCTTAAAAAAAAAAAATTATTTGTTGCATTTTGGGCGTGAAATTTTTGGGCATGACACATAAACTTAGCAAACTTTTTTGCTTAAACACTTCTTTTCTCTTCTCTAGTAATGTCTCTCAAGTCTGATATACCTCTTGGTTGTGTGCCATGAACAATCTCAAAAGGTGTCTTTCCAGTACTTTCATTCACTGAACTATTATATGCAAATTTTTCTTGTGCTAACATCAAATCCCAATTACTCGGTGTGTCTCCAACTAAGCATCTTAACAAGTTACCCAAACTTTGTTTACAACCTCTGTTTGTTCATCAGTCTATGGATGAAATTTAGAACTATACTTCAACTCAGTGTCCAACTTCTTCCAAAGTTTTTTCCAAAAGTATCTAGAAAACTTACTGTCTCGGTCAGATATGATACTCATCAGTAATGCATGCAATCTGATGATCTCCTTAAATAAAATATCCACTATATGTCTGATTTTTTTCTATATGGTATGAAATGTGTCATCTTAGAGAATCTATCCAAAATAACAAATATGGAATCATTACCTCTTGTTGTCCTCGGTAAGCCAATAAAAAAATCCATGCTGATATCACTCCAAGGTTTCTCATGAACAGTAATCAGTGTATACAAACTAGTGTTCTGACTTACTCCTTTTGTAATTTGACAAAATCCACAATTTTTCACAAATTTATGAACATCCTTATACAATTGAGGCCAAAAACACCTTTCCTTAAGAAAAATCAATGTTTTATCAATACTAAAATGTCCAGCCAAACCACTACCATGTTTTTCCTTTATCAAATTAGTTCTCATTGATCCTCTTGATATGCACAATTGAATACCTTTGAACAATATATCTTCCTGAATGAAATAGTCTTCATACTTACTTGATTGATTTGGAATAGGTGTTTTGCACACTCTCCACTACTTAGAAAAATTAGGATCATTTTCATACAAATTCTTCATGTCATCAAAACCAAGAACTTCAATTCTCATTTCAGTCAACAAAGATCTTCTTCTACTCAATGCATCAACAACTTGATTAGAAACTACACTCTTATGCTTAATCACAAATGTGAAACTTTGCAAATACTCCACCCATTTCATATGTCTCTGATTCAACTTATTCTGACTACCCAAATATTAGAAACCCTCATGATCAGTATACAACACAAATTTACTCGACATCAAGTAATATCTGCATTTCTTCATAGCTTGAACAATAGGATAGAATTCTTGATCATAGACAAAATATTTACCTTTTGCATCATTCAACTTTTCACTAAAGAAAGCAACAATTTTACCTTCTTGGGTCAACATAGCTCATATTGCACTTCCACTTGCATCACATTCAACTTGAAATACCTTATTGAAATCAGGTAAGGCTAATCCAAGTAATTCAACAATGTTCTTCTTCAAAGTCTCAAAACTCTTATTAGTTGCATGTGTCCATTTGAATTCTATTTTTTCTCCTCTCATTGTCTCAGTCATAGAATTACAAATAGAACTAAAATTTCATATAAAATTTCTGTAAAAACTTGCCAATCCTTGAAATGATCTTACCTCAATGATATTCTCAAGTTTAGGCCAACTAAGTATAGCTTCAACCTTCTCTGGATCCATCTTCAAACCATTAGCTGAAATCACAAAACCTAAATACACAAGTTCTTCTTTCACAAAGGAACACTTTTTCAAATTTATAAACAGCTTTTCCTCTTTCAATCTCTCTATTACATATCTTATATGCAACAAATGCTCTTCTATAGTCTTACTGAATATCAAAATATCATCCAAGTATACAAGCACACATTTATTCAAGAATTTCTTCAAAACTTCATTCATTAATCTCATAAATGTACTTGGTGCATTAGTTAGACCAAAAGGCATAACCAACCACTCATAAAAACCTTCTTTCATCTTGAAAGCAGTCTTCCATTTATCACCTTCTCTGATTATGATCTAATGATATCCACTCTTCAAATCAATTTTGGTAAAATATCTTGTTCCACTCAAACAATCCATTATATCATCCATCCTCGCTATAGGAAACCTATACTTAATTGTTATCTTATTGATTGCTCTTGAATCAGTGCACATTCACCATTCTACATTCTTCTTAGGTGCAAATACATCTAGTACTACATATGGTCTCAAACTTTCTCTGATTAAACCCTTGTTCAACAACTCATTAACTTGTTGGTTAAGCTCTTCATTCTCAGTCGGTGTCAACTGATGTGGTGCCTTTTTTGGTAAACTAACTCTAGGAATCAGATTCATATAATGACTAATATCTCTCATCGGTGGAAAACCATCAAGTACATTATCTGAAATGATCTTCTTGTACTCAATGAGTAATCTCTCAACCTCTACAGAAATTTTATCTTATGTATTCTTACTCGGTTTGTTAGGAATGAAAGCATAACAAATATCATCTCTTTTCAAATCCTGAACAAAATATCTACCTTCCATCAAACAAAATTTCATAGATGTACATATTTTTGGAATTATATTGGAATGATGTACTGAGAGGGGAGGGGTGAATCAGTACCTCTAAAACTTTTCTTGGTTAGCCCATTAACCCTTAATCATCAGTTTGTAAATTATCTTATCTAACTGTTAATCTTTCTTTATGCATATGCAATCATATCATAAGCTCTTTTAGTATGTAACCATAATAGAAGCATTCATGAAAATAGATAACACATAACATAAGATATGATATCGCAAAAAACTCCTGTTAAGAAGTAAAAACTGCAGCGGGGATTGTTACCCACAAGACTTCAGTATCTGCAGATAAGAAGGGGTCGGTTAAGGCTTAAAATTGGTCACTTCTAATGACCTACCCTGTTAGGAGTATTACAGTGGAGACCTATTAAGATCTACTTTTTTTGAAGCTTTAGAAACACTGTTAAGTGTGCACTCTGCTAAGAGATTTGTAAAGAACAGTTAAGTCCACCTTCTACAAAAGGATTTTAGATGTGATGCACTTGTTAGAATGCAACTACATAAGTCTTTGATCTGATGATGTATGCAATCTTTAATTTCTGATAAAATATCCTATTAAGCTTCATACATATAAGTAATCATCCTTCCATGATTGAATAATACCTTTATTTTCTCGTCGGTAGCCTCTTTGTGTTCTTGACAACTGATGTGATATGTTTCTGAACTTTGCATAAATTTTGCCTTCTTCTCCTTAGACGCTCTTCATGGCTATCAACAACAATGAATTAATTTATTCACAATTGAGTTGAACATCTATTTATACTAGTTTTTGGCTCAATTCTTGATTCATGCTTCACAAGTTAACTCTAGATCCAAGGTTTACAACTTGACCTTGATCTTTAGTTAGATATGTTTTAGATCCATTAGGATGCTTTAAAACATTTACATAAAGCTTGCTTGACCCTCAAGTTATGATTTAAAACAAATTAAAACTCTATAAATAGAATTACATTGCTTTATCTGTCGTATAAAACTTAGATCCACATTTTGCAGGTTCTTTAATTGACTGTCAATTTTCTTGGTCATCGGTGTTCCTTTCTTGAATTGGTCGTCAGGTATGCCTTTTCTGTTCTATTGGTTTTGTTCTCAAAAGTTTGTCGCTGGTGATGCTTGTCAATTCTATACTTATGATTTTTCTTGTGACCTTTATGTTCTGTCGAGTATGCTCATTGTTCACCGGTAATACTTGTAGTTTGCCGATAATGCTTGTTGTCCGCTGGTGATCTCTGTCAATGTTTTTCACTAAGTGTACTAATGGAAAAATAATGTCATCACATATCTCATCAACATATTGTTCAACCAATGGTAACAAGATTTGTTTCTTACCATCAACTCAAATAGTATATCTATTCACCCTTCCATCATGTATAGCATGTCTATCATATTGCCAAGGTCTACCCAACAAAGTATGACAACAATCCATTGGCATAATATCACACAACACCTTATCATAATACTTTCCAATTTACAGATTCACAAAACATTGTTCACTCACCATTAATGTATGCTCATCCTTGATCCATGAAATCTGATAGGGCTTTGGATGCTTCATCCTTTCCAACTACAACTTTGTGACCATTTCCTCAGATGATAGATTCTCTGAGCTTCCACTATCAACAATTACCTTCCAAACTTTGTCTGTAACTCTACATCTGGTCTTGAGAAAATTTTTCCTGATAGGATCTTGCTTATCTTTCTCATTCCATAGTATCCTTCTGATCATGAGATTTCCTTCCTTCTTAGGTTCATTCGGTGACTCCTCTTGCACCAAATAGATTTTTTCTACTACTGACTTTATTCCTTGCATGTGTACACTCAAAAGACCTATGTCCTTCTTCACCACAATTGTATCAAGTTCCTTGGAACCCTCTTCTACTATAACCACCCCAGGAGTAATTGCCTCTTCCTTGGAATGAACTTCCACCTTTCCATTTAGTATTTCCTTTGTCCTGAGGTGTATCTAGATTTACCTTGTCTGGTTTAGATCTACTTCCTTCACCATGAGATCTACCTCTTCCTCTAGGGAATATACCACCTCTGCCTCTTGTCTTTGTTCATATCTTTTGTTCAATTTCTCCTTAGCTTTTAGGGAAAGCTGATATGCCTCTTCAATGCTCTCCATCTTGACCAATATAATCTCATTTTGTATAGAAATTCTTAATCCATTCAGATACCTTTCTATTCTTTCCACTTAATCTTTAACATGTCCAGATCTGATGTCTAATCTATAGAATTACTCGGTATAATATTTTACCAAGCTATCTTTCTGCTTCAAACTTTGCATTCTCCTAATCAGGTTATTCTAGTAATCACAAGGTAGAAACTTGTCTTTCAACTTGTTTATCATCTTATCCCATACCTTGATCTTGTCTTTTTCTTTCTTCTTCTAATACAATTACAGATGCTCCCACCATAAGGATGCATGGCCTTTCAACTTTGTACTTGCAATCTTCACCTTCTTCTCCTCTGATGCATTATCATATTAAAATTACTTTTCCATCTCAGTTATTGAGTGTATCAATTCATCAGAATTCAATTTTCCATTATGCTCAGGAGGATTAAACTAAGGTGTGGACTTCAAGCTTGTCAATGCTCATAGGAATCTCTCTTCTTCCTAATCCATCACAGGTGGAGGTGCAACTTCTCCTTGCACTTCCTCCAATTCATCATCACTAACATCTTCAAGATGTCTTCCTCTATGTTCGGCTATCTCAAAAACTTCCAATCTTGCAACCATCTATATTATCATATCAGGTAGACCTGGATCTGTATTTCGTCTCCCACGAACCATCTTGAAACCCTCAACAATTGTAGGTTAGATCAAAATCTATTACCCCACAATAATAACAACCAACTAGGGTTAAGGCTTACAAGAAGGAACCTAGATCTAACCTTCACTCTAATGCCAGTTGATGCAAGGAGGGTAAGGAAAATAGGATCCCAAGGCACTCCCAACTATCCAAACCACTTGCAAGACAACACAGAAGCAATCACACAACAAGGAGAGAAGAAAACAACAGATGCTTTACATTAATTCATCAAACTCATTACATGTCAAGCTGCAAGGCCTTCTTGGTTTCAACCATATACATTCAGATGTTTCACAGAATGATCTTATTACATGAAAGATCACAGACCTTCCATCCAAATATGCTAAGCCTTAATCTCTATCTCCAACTGATACCCCCAAAAAAATCCTTCCTAATCTAAGAACATAAACTAAATATATACAAGAGTCCCAAAAAGAAGTTGGCCCTCACATCCTAAAGAAAGACTGAGATTTAAGTCAGCACATATCCCAATGAGAGATCCCACATTAATTATGCTACAGAAATTAAATGCAAAAGTTGGCCAGAAGATTGAACTTTGAAATAAACAACTCGGTAAGAAGATGACCGAGCAACAAGAATAACTTGGTAAGAAAGAAACCGAGAAACATAAACAATTTGGTGAAAGAACCCACCGAGCAACCAATATTCACCAAGACCCGTCAGTAAAGCTAGACAGAACAAGTAACCGAGCAACAACAGTTACCGAGCACTTTACCGATTAGCCTCCAAACAAGCTAAGAACAAAATAAAACATATTTTTGGTTGATTAGGATTGCCAAGGAACCCAAGATGCTCCTCCATCAAACCAATAGGGTAAAAATTATAACAATATGCAATAAACAAGGCCTTGAATAAATAAAATGAAATGTAAAATAAAAATCCTAGTTTTAAATCCAAATGAAAGAAAGAAAATGGATTAAAAGGTTGTGAGTAATTAGTTCTATTACGCCATTAGTATAGGAGAAATTTTCTTTTAAATAGCTGTAATCCCTAAAGAAAACCCCAAAAAAAACTGACCACAGTCATTAAAGGGGGAAAAATTACCAAAAGGGAAAAAAAATGACCCCAGGATAAGGGGAAACATCTATGCCTAAACAAAGACTGCCAAAATTCATAGAAAAAAAATAGAGTGAAGCCAAAATAAGCCATAATTCCCAAGACAGAACAAAATATGTGATTGATAGTGACAAGATGAATCAAAATATGTACATAATAAATGAGTAGATAAAATGATTCCCTGTACATATAAGAAATGTAGGGTATTGAAAATTATACTAGACATAAGATAGCTCAGGCCAGTGAATGCAAGGGAATGAAATGCAGCACTACACTTCCAAAAGGTAAACTTTTGACTAAAAAAAATGGTGATCACTCCTACAACCTACAAAAACTTCTAAGCCAAGGTACATTTTATGACGTGACATAATAAAATAAACAAGAGGCTTAAAATATTAATTGTGAAGGAGGGTGTATGGCCAGGATTTAATCAGGCATTCTAAAAGGTGATATGCCAATTAGAAAGACCATAGGTTATAAAATAGATGTATGTTATTCATTGTAAAGACTACATTTTCACACAAAATGCCATGTCACACATAAAACATAAATTGCGGAAAGTCAAAAAGATTACATGGTCAAAAAACACGTAGACAAGACGAGTCATTGTATATTCATAATGAAAAGATCTCAACATAGGATTTTGACCTACACTTCGATATCATCAAGATTCCATAGAAATAATTTATACATTAAAGTCGTCATAACAGACGCAAGTTGAAACATGTTCATAATTACAAAGGGAAAGTCAACCTACATGTCAAAACTTCATTAAATTACAAAGGTACAATAAATGCTTTATTTCATTAAGTGTCATACATAAAGCACTTTAGATGCTGACCTGTACGCCAGACATCAATACATCTCAGTACATGGATACATTATAGATAATAAGTATATGAAAATTAGTACATTGTACCAAAACAAAAAGAATATACCTTGGACCTTTGTCCATCTATATGTCCCTGCTTCCTTAGCAATCTGACATGGGTCAATCCTCTATATCGAGATGTGAGTGTGGCTCAGGTGCTTTTACCGCCCAACCACAAAGTGGTTATCTCCCTCAGGGTTCTTCCTGACATGAAGAATGCGCCAACCCTTTCCTGAGAAGCCTAACAACTGGTGCTAAGGAGTTGGATGGATCTGGTGCAGCCGTGAACATAACTACTAACACACATATGTCTATATAGTAGTACTAGCATGGATATAGCAGAGGGATGGATCAACAACCAGCATATAAGAAAAATATATATGCAACATGCTTTGGCCAAAGAAAATTACACCAGGTTTCTACTGGTAGGTAGAAGTATATAATTCATTTCTACCCTCCTCTGTTACTCCACATTCAACACCCTCCCATAAAGAATGCACAGTATATCACAAATAATCATGGAAAGGGAAAAAAAGTATCTTACACCAAGATTCTGTACACTGCACTTGCTTAAGAAACATTATTTCTTAGTTTCTTATTCTGCTATAATTATACTGAGTAAAATATAAGTATTAGTTCATGTTAAACATAGTCCCATTAGTGTCTAATATTAGAACTTCAGAAATCATTCTTAGACTGTGAATTATCAAAAATATCACTGAACATAAACTCTAGAAAATTTATCAGTATTACTTTTCATCTTAACTATCGTTGAGTAAAGCACTTTTGTTTTTAAGATTTCAGTCATACATACTGTTTATTTAACATCACAAGAGTGGTAGTTGCATCTTTCATCTTGGAGATAACATGCACCCCAGCTCTGTCTTCAATGTACACAAAATTTGTATCGATATCTAAACATTTTTTTTTTACTACAATGTTTCAACTACAAACCCCCAAACAAAACTGAAGAAAACCCAGAATCTGAGGCATGCAACATAATAATTTTAGAGTCCAAACTATTTTTGTCTAGTCCTCCTCCGGTTCGCAATCGATTGAGAATTTAACATCTAATTACCGCAGTAACATTTAATTTAGAAAGACATCTATCAAAGAAGTAACTCAGAACCGAATATCAATGCTTCTAATGCTAAGGAAATAAAAATAAATTTTTCCAAACATGACAAAGTAAGAAAAATTCTGGCACGCGTGACATAAGTATAGTCATGCATAGATTCAAACACCACAACCCACACATGGAAAAGAAAAATAATTGTCTACTCAAAAAAATGTAGCTGTGGAGATATCCAAAGGAATAGGTGAGTAAAAGATCACTAGGTGAACAAAGAGGTCAAAAAACATAGTAAGTACTACTCCCAAACTACTATGAAAGGGATCCTCTAAAACATCTTTATTTCCTAAAATGCACCATATATAGAGAGTGAATATTGCTTCACAGGATTTTCACTTAATTTCCAAAACAAAACTTAAAAAGAGAACTCTCAGATTAACCACGATGTATTGGCAACTTTAAGCACAATTTTAACTTCAAAAGCATACATTTTTAGGTAATTGAGAGACTTAAAGAAACACAACATGGAATTCTTCTATGATTCAGCAGTGTTAATGAAAAGGAAACAAGACTATGGTATCAACGAAAAGAGTATTGACTGTGCATGGCTTATGTTTCCATCATAAAAGCAACCATCCTTATATAGTTCATTTTAACCATTTGCAGCTGAAGACCCAAAATAAGAGAAGAATTCCAAAAAAAATATTTGGTTTGAGAGAACAAAGAGATGCTAAGAAAAACTACAGTTACATGCTTCTACGCAAAACATAGTTCACAACCAAAATACTTAATAAAGGATTGCATAAACTTCCATGGAGAAGACAAAGTAGTTCAAGAATAATTTGGAACCTATAGTTCACGAGCTGGTATCCAGTTGATGTCCTCTTTGAATGCCCATGCATAGCAGCCACTCTTCTCGTTTCATTTTTTTGAATATCCTCCCAAGTCTCCCTCCAAAAACAAATAATAATCCAAAACCAGAAAACAAGAATCCATTCTCCCAGAAAAACCTGCACACTTTCTTTGAGAGAGTACCCCTAAAGTTCTGGAGTGTGGCCTCTTAATAGGAGCTCCTCCTCCATTTCTAACCAACCTCTTTTATGATATTTAAGAAAGATTCCCCCCCCCCCCCCGCATTCCTATTAAATCTCATAATACATGTACGTTTAAAATTTTTAAACATATAATTTTCAAACATAAATAACACAGCGCATCCAAAACAAGTGCCCATATGAAATAAAATAATCATTTCCTTCTTTCCATTCACATAGACATTCAAGACAAATAAGTTAAAATATCACGTTAGCGCAAAAGAACAATCATTCTAGGTGGTGTGTGCATGAACCAGACCATCTATACTCTCTAGAGCTTAGAGCTAGCCTTCTCTACCTCAACCACACCCCTGCCTTCATTCCTACATCCACTCAAACACACTCGGAGCCAAAATGATACATCATTACTTGAATGAATATTAAATCAATAGTTTTAAAAATGTTTCATTTAAAATCCATAATTCATAAATCAACTCTTTTATTTGAAATTACATCATAATTCCTCATATATCCATGTAATAATAAAATTAAGCATCTATTAAGCATCAAAATATTGCATCATCTCATTACTCATCATCATAATATATTTAAAAAGTTGCAATTACCAATAATTCAAAACATCGACACAAGGTCCATCACTAGTCCACCACTAGAGAACCAAACGAAAAAAAAAGTAGTGACATAGTCTAAAACACATCGACTAGGCCAACAAAATTCATAAGGTCGCATGATAAGCAAAAAATAAAGGAGTTTCAAGGGTCGAGTTGCAACATCCCTCCCAATTAGGAGAAGACATCGACCTGATGTCACATCAAAATATACTAGAATGAAACACACCACACAATATATACATCATAGAGAATCTAGAAAAGAAGTCTATGAGAAGAAATGATGAAAGATTGATGCACATCCTCTACATCCTCCCAAGTGGCACTCTCAATAGAGAATTGGTCCCACTAGACCTTGTACTACAAAACATCTCTATTGCGTACTCAGATAGTACACTGATAAATGAGCTGGGTAGGCTCCACCTGCATTACCCTTGGTTCTTGCACCTCCAAAGCATGCCAATCCAAAATATGGGAAGCATCTGGGTGATAAGGTTTCAACAATGAAACATGAAAAACATTATGAATCTGGGCCAGTGTGGGTGGTAGAGATAGTTGGTATGTAACTGGGTTGATAACTTCTAAAACATCAAAGGGCCCCATATATCACGGCACAAGTTTCGAAGCTCTACTGAAGGATATGGAGCTCTTATGGAGACAAACACACAAGAACACCTTGTCCCCTTCTTGGAACTATCTAAAAGTGTAGTTCTTATCTGCATAGCTCTTCTGTTGATTTGCTGCTTCTTTTAGCCTATCTCAAGTCAAATCCATCTGCTCTTCCATCTCTCACAACATATCAAGACCAATCACAATCATGTCCTCAACCCTGTCCCAACTGATAGAAATGTGACACTTACACCCATAAAGTGCCTCAAATGGTTCCATACCTAGAGATGCATGGTAAGAGTTATTGTATGCAAACTCTACTAAGGGAAGATACTCTTCCAACTTGTACTGTTGATCCATGTAGTACATTCAGAGAAAATCCTCTACCACTTGATTGACTCTTTCTGTTTGTCCATCCATCTGAGGACAATAGGTTGTGCTAAAGTTGAGACATGTACCCAAGGAAGAATTCAAGTTTGTCCATAACCTTGATGTCACTTGAGTGTCTCTATCAGAAATAATAGTCTCTGGCACATGATGAAGTCAAAAAATATCTTGCACAAACTTCTTAGCCAATGCCAAGGATCCATCTTTCAAGCTTCCTGGAATGGAATGAGCCACTTTGGTCAATTTTTCAACTACAACCAAAATGACATCATGTCTCTATCTGGTCATAGGTAATCCCTATATGAAATCCATACTAATGAATTTCCATTTATATTCTGGAATATCATGTGGGTGCAATAATCCTGGTGGGTGGACATGCTCAGCCTTAACTTGTTGGCACTCCAAACAGTGAGCTATGTAAGTTATAACATCATGCTTAAGCCTTGGTAAAAAATACAATGGTCTCAAATTGGAAATCATTTTATTTACCCTTGGATGACCTGAAAATGGAGCACAGTGCATCTCCTTAAGTACCACTTTCCTCAACCCTACTTGGTCAGGAATGTACATCTTGTTCTAGTATCTCAAAATACCATCATCCTCAAAACTATATCCGTCAAAATGGTAATCAGATGGATCATTCTACAAGGTTGATTGGACCAACTCATAATGGTCATCTCCTGGAAGATTAAGCAACACCTTCTCTCTCAGGCATGTCCTAGAGGTGGAGATAGTAGAAATGTTCCTTCACCTACTAAGAGATTTTTCTACTCTATTCTCTTTCCCTTTTATGTATTCAATGACAAAATTGTACTCACTCGGAAATTCTAACCATCTCTACTTGGCATTGAGATTGGGATACATGCAAATATATCTAAGTCCCATATGGTTTGTATTTATCTCAAAAGGCTTACCCAATAGGTAATGCCTCCACATGTGTAAAGCATGTACTATAGTAGCCAATTCTAAATCATGTGGAGTATAATTAACCTCAAGTTGTTTCAACTTTCATGACTCATAAGCCACTACTCTCTCATCTTGCATTAGCACACCACCCAAACCCTCACCTAAAGCATCAATAATCATAGTGAACTATCCTTTAGGGTCAGGTACAACCAAAATAGGAGTGGACGCGAGATTTTGTTTCAATAACTGAAAAAATTTCTCACATGTCTCTGCCCATTCATATCATTTTCCTATTCTCTACAGGGATGTAATGGGAGAAGCAATTTTGGAGAATCCCTCCTCAAATTTTCTATAATAACCAGCCAACCCCATGAAACTTCAAACTTTGCTCACATTTCTAGGAGCAGGCCATTCAAGTATATCCTTAATCTTTGCTGGATCTACTGCAATTCCATCTGCATATATGATATGCCCTAGATAATGAATCTCTTTCTAATAAAATGAGCACTTTGATAGTTTTCCATACAACTTCTGGTGTCTCAGATGTTGTAAGACTATGTGTAAGTGCTCTTCATGTTCCTCTATGTTCTTGGAGTAAATCAAGATTTCATCAATAAAGATCTCCACAAACTTATCCAAACAGTCGCTGAAAACACTATTCATAAGGTTCATAAAAGCGACAGGAGCATTCATTAATCCAAAAGGTAGAAAAACAAACTCGTAATGCCCATACCGTATCCTGAAAGAAGTTTTAGATATGTCCTCATCCTTAATCTGGAGCTGATGATAGCCAGATCTCAAATCGATCTTAGAAAACATAGTCGCACCTTTCATCTGATTAAATTGTTCATCTATTCGTGAAAGGGGATACCTATTTTTGATGGTCACTTTGTTGAACATTCTGTAATCAATACATAGTCGCAAACTACCATCCTTCTTAAAAAATATTACTAGGGCTCCCCATGGTGATACACTAGGGTGTATGAACCCCTTGTCCAAAAGTTCTTTGAGTTGAATGTTTAGTTCATACATCTCTGTAGTAGCCATTCTATATGGAGCCTTAGATTGTGGCTCAGTTCCAGGCATCAATTCAATGGATAAATCAAATTCTCTATTTTGAGGTAGTTTAGGAAACTCTTAAGGAAATACATCCTAGAATTCCTATAATAAGGGAGAGTCATTCTCACTAGGATTTGTGTCCATGTCCTTGAAATGTGCTACATATAGCATACATCCCTTCCTCTTTTCCCTTTTTAACTGCATAGCAGAAATCTGCCTCAATTCCATAGGTTGCTTCACACATCTTATTACTGTATATTTTCCCTCGTCATCAAAACATACAATTGACTTGTCTCTACAATCTACAATTGCCTTATTTTCAATTAGCCATTTTATGCCTAATATAACATCATATGATCCTAGAGGGGAGACATAAAGATTGACTTTTGTGAGAAAACTAGGAAGTTCCAACTCATTGTATGATAAACATTGCTCTACCCAATGCTTTGCCCTATTTCCATATTCTACAATCCAAGGTTTAGTCGTAAATACTACTCTAACTAAAAGCCTAGATACAACTTTAGGATCTAAAAAGCATTGAGTAGCTCCTATATCTATTAAAATTGAAACATTCTGACCAAAAAGATTACCAGTCATCTGGATAGGGGTAGCCTGAAAATCAGCCTGCCTGTGATCAATAGCTGCGTGAGTGTGATGTTGTGCTTGAAATCTTCTATGACCTAAATATTATGGACATCTAGCAAAAAATTGATCACCTCCATAGAAAAAAAATCCATCTCGGGGTCCCTATTTTCCTTTCGAGTTGTCCCTCCTATTTCCATTCCTGTTGGAATCCCTGTTGTTTCCCTATTCTAATTCTAGTTCTGAGAGTTCCTATAGGAATTCCTTCCTGAATTTCCTTGTCCTTTGCCCTTCATAATCTTGATTTTCTGGTGTCCACCATTATGTTGTTTATTATCTTGATATTTCCTTTTGAAACCTTGATTGTTATTGGATTTCTGATTACTGTTCACCTTGGACAAACTTTGTAACCTCTGTTCCTGTCTAAGAGCCTTTCTAAGTGAAAAATCCATGGTTTCCAGCTCATGCATCTCAAATTTAGAACCCACCTCAGGATGTAACCCTATTATGAACTTATGAGTTCTAAAGTGTTCATCTAGTTGGTACTATGGAACATACTTCACCATATGACAAAATCTCTCATGATATTGCGTAACTCTCAGGACTCCCTGAATCAAATTCTAAAATTCTGCCACCTTTCGGTCAAAGAATAGCTGAGGTAACCACCTCATGTGGAATAACTATAAGAATTCCTCCCATGATATCTCTCCTGGCTGAAGTTTATTTTCCACCATAACATTCTCCCACCAAGTGGAAGCTTCACCTGTCTGTTGAAAAAGCAGCCCACATTGCCCTAGATTTCTCAGAGAAATTGTGAACATGAAAGTATTTTTCCAAGGAAATGATCCATGCCTCAACATCATCCCCAAGTTTCTTACTGCTAAAGGTAGGAGGTGTGACCTTTTTCAGGTCTTTTCTGAGCTCCTCAACTATCTTTCCCCTATTTTTGACTACATCTACAGCCCTGAGATCAGCTTCTCTTTTTCATTTCTCCTCTACCCTCATATCCTCCTCCAATTTCCTTTTCTATTCATTCAGATGGTTCTCATCCCACCTACCCCTCATATCATTCTCAAGGTGTTCCATATGTGCACCCTGTTGTTGCAGGAGGTCCCCTTGTTGGGTCAAAAGGGCTAAAATCTGATCTAGCCTTTGTTCGGGCAGTTCATTTGGACCATTTCTAGATCCTTCCATGTTACTATTTCTAGTGTTCATGATGATAGATTAGGTCCTGCTCCCACACAGGAATACACAACTTTAGCAATCTGTAGGCCAAGCCCCAGAGTTAAACAATAGCTCTGATACCACATGTAAAGACTGCATTTTCACACAAAATGCCATGTCATGTATAAAACATAAATTGCAAAAATTTGAAAAGATTACATGGTCAAAAAACATATAGACAAGATGAGTCATTGCATATTCATAATGAAAAGATCTTAACACAGGATTTTGACCTACACGTCAAAATCATCAAGAATCCACAGAAATACTTTATACATTAAAGTCATCATAATAGATGCAAATCTAAACATGTTCATAATTACAAAGGGAAAGTCTACCTACCTATCAAAAATTCATTAAATTACAAAGGTACAATAAATGCTTTATTTCATTAAGTGTCATACATAAAGCACTTTGGATACCGACCTGCATGCTAGACATCAATACATCTCAATACATGGATACATCATAGATAATAAGTATATAAAAATTAGTACATAGTACCAAAACAAAAATAATATACCTTGGACCTTTGTCCATCTATATGTCCTTGCCTCCTTAGCCATCTGACATGGGTCAATCCACTATCTCAAGACTGAAGTGTGGCTCAGGCTCTTTTACCACCCAACCACGGAGTGGTTAGCTCCCCCGAGGTTCTTCTTGACACAAAGAATGCATTGACCCTTTCCCAAGAATCCTAGCACCCGGCGCTAAGAACTCGAATGGATCTGGTGTAGCCGTGAACATAACTACTAACACACATATGTCTACATAGTAGTACTAGCACAGATATGGCAGAGGGATGGGTCAACAACCAGCATATAAGAAAAATATATATGAAACACACTTTGGCCAAAGAAAATTACACCAGGTTTCTACTAGTAGGTAGAAGTATACAATTCATTTCTACCCTCCTCTATTACTACAAATTCAACACCCTCCCATAAAGAATGCACAGTATATCACAAATAATCATGGAAAGGAAAAAAATGCATCTTACACCAAGATTATGTACAATGCACTTTCTTAAGAAATATTATTTCTTAGTTTCTTATTCTACTATAATCATACTGAGTAAAATATAAGTAGCAGATCATGTTAAACACAGTCCCATTAGTGTCTAATCTTAAAACTTCTGAAACGATTCTTAGACAGTGAATTATCAAAAATATCGTTGAACATAAACTCTAGAAATTTATCAATATTAATTTTCATCTTAACTGTCATTGAGTAAAGCACTTTTCTTTTTAAGATTACAGTCATACATACTATTTATTTAACATCACAAGAGTTGTAGTTGCATCTTTTGTCTTGGAGATAACATGCACCCCAGCTCTATCTTCGATGCACACAGAATTTGTATCGATATCTAAACATTTTTTTTACTACAATGTTTCAACTACAAAACCCCAAAAAAAATAGAAAAAACCCTAGACTCTAAGGCATACAACAAAATAATTTCAGAGTCTAAACTATTTTTGTCTGCTCCTCCAGTTTGCAATTGATTGAGAATTTCACATCTAATTACCGCAGTAACATGTAATTTAGAAAGACATTTATCTAAGAAGTAACCCGGAACCGAATATCAATCCTTCTAATGCTAAAGAAATAAAAATAAATTTTTCCAGATATGACAAGGTAAGTGGACGTCTTTCATGCATGACATAAGTATAGTCATGTATAGATTCAAACACCACAACCCACGCATGGAAAACAAAAATAATTGTCTACTCAAAAAAATTCAGCTATGGAGATATCCAAAGGAATAGGTGAGCAAAAGATAGCTAGGTGAATAGAGAGGTCAACAAACATAGTAAGTACTGCTACCAAACTAATACAAAAGGGATCCGCTAAAACATCTACATTTCCTAAAATGCACCATATATAGAGAGTGAATATCACTTCATAGGATTTTCACTTAAGTTCCAAAACAAAATGTAAAAAGAAAACTTTTAGTTTAACCACGATGCATTGATAGCTTTAAGCACAATTTTAACTTCAAAAGTATACATTTTCAGGTGATTGAGAGACTTAAAGAAATACAACACCAAAATCTTCTATGATTCAGCAGCGTTAATGAAAAGGAAACAAGACTATGGTATCAGCGAAAAGAGTATTGATTGTGCATGGCTTGCGTTTCCATCATAAAAGAAACCATTCTTATATAGTTCATTTTAACCGTTTGCAGCTGAAGACACAAAATAAGAGAAGAATTCAAAAAAAAAGATCTGGTTTGAGAGATCAAAGAGATGCTAAGAAAAACTATAGTTACATGCTTCTACGCAGAATAGAGTTCACAACCAAAACACTTAATAGAGGATTGCATAAACTTTCATGGAGAAGAGAGAGTAGTTCAAGAATAATTTGGAACTTGTATTTCATGAGCTGGTATCCAATTGATGTCCTCTTTTCAATCCCATGCATAGCAACCACTCTTCTCCTTTCAGTTTACCGACTATCCTCCCAAGTATCCCTTCAAAAGAAAATAATAATCCAAAACTAGAAAACAAGAATCTGTTCTCCCAAAAAACCCCCACACTTGCTTTGAGAGAGTGCCCCTAAATTTTTGGAGTGTACCCTCTTAATAGCTGTAACACCCCAAAATTGGCACCTAATAATCAATCAATTTTGGTGCATTTTCTTATCTTTGAAGTCCTATTTTACTAGGCAAATTCTTCTCCTAATTGACTTTAATCGACTGAGTTTCAAATGCAGAAAACCCACATTTGCATAAATTTGACATTACAATTTAATTCCTAAAGCTAAAATGATTATTAGCTAAAACCCCTATGATTAATTGATTTAATCCTAAAGTCCTAAAGTACTTTTAATTAAATCAAATACACCCTCTTTGGCTAATATACATAAAAGGAATTGAAGAGTTATTGTTATTAATAGAATGAATTATCCTCAAAAGGGATTTCCATAATTCCATACGAAGAGACACTTATGTGTCCATAATTCATTCTTTAATTTTAATAAATCTTGCATATTTGTCTCAAATGGA
>MU227195.1:618971-635298 GCA_018584345.1 Thuja plicata | reverse complement strand
TGAATAACTATAATCCAAATAATGATTAGACCAGTGCCTTATTCTATCACGGGCAATAGAGTCAAGATCATTCCAATCTTATGTTCAACCTTAGAGATAGTTTTACAAGAAAAATTATCACTTCAAAGGTGTTATGGAATGTACATGCAACCTAAAAAAAATTCATAGATATTTCAAAAAGTTAATACTTCTCAGATGATAGCCCAATTGACCGGGGCATCAATCAATAGAATTTAACCATGCAAAATGAGAAAACCAATTGAAAATATAGACTATGAATCAAATCAGGAAGCATGCACATCAAACTATCACTTTGAAGAAGTTCTATTGGTTTATCTGAGGGACTAATTGTAAAATAATAATGAAACTATTACACATGTGAAAGAAAAAGGACTTTATCTTTATTGATTTTGAAAAAATAGTACATCCATGTCCATGTTATACATGTTGATTAAAAACTATCCAAATAAGTGAAATTGTATTATATTGTATTGTCTCTCTTTACATTTTACATTATGTATATATATGTGTTTGAGTTGTTTTCACACCTCCTTAAGGTGAAAAGACACAACCCTTATTATAAAATATTTTGAAAAACCACTAAACTAACTAAAAACTAACTACCTAACTTTCGGATTTGGCTTTGGTCAAAAATCCAAAACATATCAAGAAAAGCTAAGATTTTTTCCGGAGATAGGAAATTTAATTTCCCAAACTGGGTCTTTTTTAGATTTTTCAAATTCGACCATCTTCATCCTCTGTCGACATAATCTTTGCAGCAGGTCTAAATTCCAGCATCTCTGAAACCTTCGCTTGTAGAATTTTGATTGTTTCTCTCATAGAGCTTCCTTCCATAATCCTGCAAATTTTAATTGAAAAGAAATATGTTGTTGTATCCCATTTAATGTACTTTATCATATTATTAATTATTGGGCATAGATTTTAGGATTCCATTTTTTAGAGTTTTATCACTTTATAGGACTCTAAATTTTGCCAAAATTTGAGAGCTCCAACAGAATTTATGAGGCTGATATTCACCGTACAAATTTTTGTACCAGGTATGGTCACTATGAGTTCACGGTAGTTCCATTTGGGCTAACTAATGCTCCCTCTTTATTTATGAGCTTGATGAATGGGGTGTTTAGAACCTATTTGGAAAAATTTGTGATAGTATTCTTGGACGACATCTTAGTGTTCTAAAAAACAATGGAGGAGCACGAAGATCATCTTCGCCAAGTGTTGCAATGTTTAAAAGAAAACCAAATTTATGTTAATCCAGAAAAATGTGAGTTTTTTCAGAAAAAGGTTAAATATCTAGGGCATGTCATCTCAGGGAGTGGCATTGTAGTTGACCCAACAAAGATTTAGGCTATATTAGAATGGCCAACTCTGAATAATGTCTCTGAGGTCTGCAACTTTACGGGTCTGGCAGGATATTATCAGTGTGTTATCAAGGGATTTTACCAGATAGCTCACCCTATCACTTCCTTATTGAGAAAAGGGAAGAAATTTATTTAGTCAGAGAAGTGTGAGGCTTCCTTCTAATGTTTGAAAGACAAGTTGACTAGTACACCCATCTTGAGAGTTCTAGAACCCTCAAGAACTTTTGTGGTTTGTACTGATGCTTCCCTAGAAGGGATTGGGGCAGTCCTTATGCAAGAAGGACAATTTATCACTTATGATTCTTGAAAGATAAAGGAAGATGAACTTAACTACCCCACCCATGACCTAGAATTAGCAGCATTTGTTAATGCCTTACTAAAATGGAGACACTTCTTGTTAGGGCACAATTTTGAACTCCATACTGATCACCGTAGTCTTCAATATATTTTCACTCAACCTAACTTCAACGCTAGACAACGCAGATGGATGAAATTATTATGTGAATATGATTTTGAGGTTAAGTATATCGAGGGGAAAACAAATGTTGTGGCTAATGCTCTGAGCCGGTGCAGGCACACCTTGACAACAATCTCCCTTGGTACGGATTTCAAAAATTGAATCTAGCAAGCCCTCACTACAGACTCATGGTATAAGGAGGTTAAGGAAGAAATATAATTAGGAAGACCCCTAGAGGGGTGTGTCATAGGGTATTTATTAGATCCCAATAGGCTACTATGACATTAGGGTCAAATCTATGTGCCTTTATATGGTGACCTGTGCTCAGTTATCTTAGTAGAAAGCCATAGAGCGCCCTATTCAGCACATCTAGGAGTGAAGAAATTTTTTTTTGACCTACGCCAGTTTAGCTATTGGTCAGGGATGAAGAGGGATGTAGTAGATTATGTGGCAAGGTTTCTAGAGTGTTAGAGAGTGAAGGCTAAGCATCAACATCTGGTAGGCCTCCTGCAGTCCCATATTGTTCCAGAATGGAATGGGAGATTATCTCCATGGATTTCATTGTGGTACTTCCTGTTACCCCACAAAGACATGATGTTATCATGGTTACAGTTGAAAGACTTACAAAGGTAGCCCATTTTACTCCCATGCAGTCCTCTTAAATAGTAGCATCAGTAGCTAGAGTATTTTTGAAGGACATAGTAAGACTTCATGGTATCCCTAGAAAGATTATTTCTGATCGAGATCTAGTTTTCACATCCGCACTTTGGACTTCCCTATAATAGGAATTAGGGAATCAGCTCAATTTTAGTTTAGCCTATCACCCAAAAACTGATGGGTAGACTGAATGGGTTAATCAGGTTCTTTAAGATATGCTCAGGATGTATGTTATGGATAGGCAGACACTTTGGGAGGATTACTTATACTTGGTGGAGTTTTCTTATAATAATGGATACCATAGCTCCATTGGCATGTCCCCATTTTAGGCCTTGTATGATCATCCTTGCTGCACCCCTTTGAGCTGGGATCAATTGGAAGATAGGGTACTCCTTGGTCCAGAGATGTTGCAAGATATGGAATGACAGGTAGAGAAGATTAGGGAACACATTATTACAGAATAGGATAGACAAAATAAATACACTGATGCTCATAGAATGGATGTACATTTCTCTCAAGGAGACAAAGTGTTCCTTAGGGTGCACCTGTGAAAGAGTCCTATCCATTACAGAAAAGGCTCTAAGTTGGAACCCCGATTTGTTGGTCCCTTTGAGATCCTTGAAAGGATAGGACTAGTTTCTTATCAACTTTCCTTGCCACCCAGTCTTGCTTGTATTCACGATGTATTTCATGTTTCTGTACTTAGAAGATATATTCCTAATTTGACTCATGTCCTAGACTGGAATGATTTATAGGTAGCTGATGGGCAGCTAACTTTGGATCCTGTACGTATCCTATAGCAATGGACTCTAACCCTCAGGGGTTGTACTATAGATCAGGCAAGGGTCCAATGGGATCCTAATGATGAGGCCTCAGCAACTTGGGAGGATGTTGCTAAACTTTGAGTTCACTATCCTTATCTGTTTGTAGGCTTCTAGGAGTAAGCCTAATTCTAGGGGGGGAGGATGTAATACTCTCTCAGATGACTATACTATTATTTTAAATTAGACATTTTGACATGAACTATATGATTTTAGTTGTTTACATTTTGATAGATCTAGATGATATTATGCTTAGCTAGATGTTTTGATATATGTATTCATGATTAATGTCTTTATGAAAAGAATTATTATATGCAATAAGAAATGGAATTATAACCTTTCCCACTTATGATGCTTTATTTTGACTAATGTTTTTACATGAATTTTCTATGATTCTTTACTTTTGGCATATATGTCCGATGTGTTTTCATGACTCAGGACGAAGTCGTAGTTACTCACTTAGCTGAGGTCCACACGATGTATCGATCCTGGTCATCTATTTGCAATGTATTATATATGTATATATATATTTCTATGCACATGTATCTCTCCTCGGTGATGCAGGATTGTAGGTACCGAGCATCATCTCCATCTAGCTCCACAGGTTTGAGCATGCTCTCTAAATCCTCAATCATTGTTGTGACGGAGATAACACCTGGTTCCGCAAGACTAAGCCTAGCTCTGATCCCTGATCCCGGGTTGGATCTTTTTGGATTTGTGTTTCATTTATGGATTGATGTCCATTTATAGATGCTTGGTATTTGATCATTGTCGATATCCATTGCAGTCCCTAGTACTAAGTGAATATTGTTTTGTGGTTGAATTATTGGTTAGTAATAATTGGATGGTATGATAGAGTTATATACATGGTAATAAACCTTTTCTAAATGTATTTAGTAATGTGTGATTATGATAATAATATTTACATGGATATATGTACACATAGGCATATGGGTGCACACATATGCATATGTCTATATATATAATTCTATAAATATGCCTATATTAATGTTTTAATAAATGGGTGTGTGTATGTATTTATCCATTATGTGCCTTTTTAATTTTAAGAAAAGAAATTAATTATTATGTGAAATTATATTATTCCTTTAAAAGAGAAAAGTAACTAATCAAGGTAAAAGCTAGAATAAATAATAGAAGTTACCTTAAGCATGAATTAAAACATAGAGTAACTAAGGAAGTAATTTAACTAAAGCATTCTCGGGAAACTACCTAATCATTAAATTATCTAAAGACTATTATGTTCAAACTAATAACCAGAAGATAGTTATGGATGGTTGCATCGGTTGAAACTTCCTGTCCAACCAATCCTACAACATATTTATGGAAAGGAAATATAGAGAGTAGGGAATGAGGAGAAAAGATAGAAGAAATTATATTCAGAGAACTATATACATCTGAAAACTATTAGAAGGATTAGGGGAAATATTTGGAGAGTATCCGGTTGGTTAGAAGGCTAGAGGAGCATAGGCTTGGCTGGAATAGATTCAGATTGCATCAAAGGTTTCTCCATAGGACTCCAGGTAGGCTCTACCTAGAAAAGGGAATCCTTCTCATGTGATTTCTATGTTTTGATGTGATTGTTTACTCTCTTCTATAGTTCTGTGAACAATGGAATTCCTTTATGATTATTTGGATGTTTATTCTATCTCGTATGAATTAAATAATGAAAGTATACCTTGTAATGAATAATGTTTATGAATTTTTATGTATTTTTCCTTCTCTTTGGAATGCCACCTTAGAATGTATTTTCTTCCAAATAGAACCTCTTTCTGTAGATATTACGTAGACTTCCATCTTTGTTAGAATGTTATCTTTTGGTGGTCACCTTTCTGCATCTTGCACTCATGGGAAGGAAATAAACAAATTTACCAAGAATGTAGATGGGTTTGAGGGATGTTTTGGAAGGAGAACTAAGGAATCCCAACTGGGTATCTCTCTAATTCTTCCTTCTGGGCCTCCATCTTATCCAGTTTTACCCAGAACGTCAAATTTGAAGGTTGATGTCCAGAGTGTGCACAAGTCCTAACCACCTACGCAGAACTGGGAATCACCTATGTAGGATGCGTGACCACCTACACAGAAAGAACCACCTATGTAGGTTTTACCACATGCGCAAACTAGGTCACCACCTAAGCAGCTTAGGTCAGAACCTGCGCAGCTTAGGGTTCCACCTGCGTAGGAGTTTGAGTTTTAGGGCTTCTAGAAGGGTATAGGGTTTGGTTTTGACCTAGGGTTGATCCTAAAGGTTGTTCATACTTGTATAATACTTGATTTTCATATGATCTTATGTTTATAATCCTTTGGATACCCACCATGAGTTTTGAATGGTTTGGGAACCCTGACTAGCGTTAGGGTTGTGTCAAGTACCCTAGAAACCTTGTGTAAATTTCTTTATGTTCCATACATATGTTATGAACCCTTTTACACCTGTAATACTTATCTTTATGTACTTTGATGAGATTGATAGAGGTAGGGAAACTAGGAACACTTGGTGAGTGGCTCATAGTGGGTGGCTAGGGCCCTAAGTGGCTAGTACTAGGGTAGCCCACTGTGGAGTTGTTTAATCTAGTGATAAAAATAATAATTTATGGGAAGGGAATTACACATTAACTAAGATAAGCCTTGACCATGCCGATAGTGCTAGTAAAGGCTACGGATGGGAGTGGGAGAAGGTGTTACTGTGATAGCACAATCAGATAGTCTCATCCCTATGAGAGATGTTCGGTTCCACATGTGCCTTCTTAGGGACCAGGGCCCAGAGTGGCTGACCAGGGTAACCCAAGGGGTGAGGGCTATGCAATGACACTCACCTAGCGTGTCTTACAGTTCCTACCGGTGTTTTTCTTTTCTTTGTATTCTTTTTATGGTTTCAATTATGTTCTGGGAAATGCACTACTCTCTCCTTATAAATGACCTATTTAGCACCTTCTTGCATGGATCATGGTGTTTATCTCCTAGAATGGGGGATTGGATCATTTTTTGATATCCACATGGTTGGGTGGTAAATATTTTATCAAGGTATTGTTTGTAGAGCTATGGATGGACCTTGCTTGTGCTTTCTCCAGAATTACGGAAGATGAAGACTTTCTTATTGTTCCTTGTTGTTAGCCGTGCAATGGTATTTTATTGATGTAACCTCCCAAGAGGATATGAATGTAAATTAATATTTGATATATTCCAGATTGATGTAATGGGATGGGTAGCTTTAGGAAAAGGGAAAAGGGAAAAGGGATAAATTACCTTTCTATGTAAAGAATGCATGTAATAAGAAAAAGAAATGATCTATATTTATGGAAAACATGTTAGAATTATGATACCTCATGGTTATAAAAGAGAGTAAAATAATTTTCTATATTTATATTATAAATGCAACGATTATTTATTTCTAAATGGCATGTAATGGTTATTAGGAAAGCTCATTACTTTATACATGCTTCCTTTAAAGTTTGAAAAGAAAAGAATCTTGAATATTAGAGGTTAAATTGATTTAAATGAACAAAGGTTCATAAGAATAAATATGTTAGTGACTGTGGTATAATGAAAGTTATGAAATCCTATGTCTTTCTTATATAATAATATTTATGGTTATGTTTTGTTCATTGGGGAACCTAGGGAGAATTTGTAATTGAAATTTGCAACTTTAGAACTTCAAATATAAAAAAAAAGTATGTTTACATCTCTATTATGACTCTTAGCTTAGTAAAGTTGATGCTTTCTTCTTATTTCCCTGGTGAGGCATGACACTTTCCCTTTTATGTATTCAATGCCAAAATCATACTCGCTCAGAAACTCTAACCAGCATCTCTGCCTGGCATTGAGATTGGGCTGTGTGAAAATATATCTAAGTCCCATATGGTCTGTCTTTATCTCAAAAGGCTTACCCAATGGGTAATTCCTCCACATCTGTAAAACATGTACTATAGAAGCCAATTCTAAATCATGTGGAACATAATTAACCTCATTTTGTTTCAACTTTCATGACTCATAAGCCACTACTCTCTCATCTTGCATCAGCACACCACCCAAACCCTCACCTGAAGAATTTGTAATCATAGTGAACTATCCATTAGGGTCAGGTACAACAAAAATAGGAGCATATGTGAGCTTCTATTTCAATAACTGAAAAGATTTCTCACATGTCTCTTTCCATTCATATCATTTCCCTTTTATCTATAGGGATGTAATGGGAGCAGCAACTTTGGAGAATCCGTCCACAAATTTTCTATAATAACCAGCCAACCCCATGAAACTTTGAACTTCTCTCACATTTCTAGAAGCCCATTCAAGTATAGCCTTAATCTTGGTAGGATATACTACAATTCCATCTGCATATATGATATGCCCCAGATAATGAATCTCTTTCTAATAAAATGAGCACTTTGATACTTTACCATACAACTTTCGGTCTCTCAGACGTTGTAAGAATATGCGCAAGTGCTCTTCATTTTCCGCCATGTTCTTGGAGTAAATCAAAATGTCATTAATAAATATCTCCACAAACTTATCCAAATAGTCCTTGAAAATACGGTTCATAAGGTTCATAAAAGTGGTAGGAGAATTCGTTAATCCAAAAGGTAGAACAACAAACTCGTAATGCCCGTACTGTGTCCTAAAACTAGTTTTAGATATATCCTCATCCTTAATCCAGAGTTGATGATAGATAGATCTCAAATCAATCTTAGAAAACATATATTCATGGAAGGGGATACCTATTTTTGATGGTCACTTTGTTGAGCATTCTGTAATCAATACATAGTCATAAAGTACCATCCTTCTTCTTAACAAATATCACTAGGGCTCCCCATGGTGATACACTAGGGTATATGAACCCTTTGTCCAAAAGTCCTTGGAGTTGAACCTTTAGTTCATACATCTCTGTAGTATCCATTCTATACAGAGCCTTAGATTGTGGCCTAGTTCCGAGCATCAATTCAATGGAGAAATCAAATTCTCTCTTTGGAGGTAGTTCAGGAAACTCTTCTTGAAATACATACCAGAATTCTTGTAATAAGGGAGAATCATTCTCACTATGAGTTGTGTCCATGTCCTTGACATGTGCTACATATAGCATACATCCCTTCCTCTTTTCCCTTTTTAACTACATAGCAGAAATCTGCCTCAATTCCATAGGTTGCTTCACACCTCTTATTACTATAGATTTTCCCTCATCATCAAAACATACAACTAACTTGTCTCTACAATCTACAATTTCCTTATGCTCAGTTAGCCATTTTATGCCTAATATAACATCATGTGATCCTAGAGGGGTGACATAAAGATTGACTTGTGTGAGAAAAATAGGAAGTTCTAACTCATTGCATGATAAACACTGCTCTACCCAACACTCTGCCCTATTGCCATACTCTACAATCCAAGGTTTAGCCATAAATCCTTCTCTAACTTAAAGCCTAGATACAACTTTAGGATATACAAAGCATTCTATAGCTCCTGTAGCTATTAAAATTGAAACATTCATACCCAAAATATTACTAGTCATCTAGATAGGGGTAGCCTGAAAATCAGCTTGCCTATGATCAATAACAACATGAATGTGATGTTGTGCTTGAAAGCCTCTACGATCTGAATGTTGTGGACATCTAGCAGAAAATTGATCACCTCCACAGACAAAAAATCCATCTTGGGGTCCCTATTTTCCTTCCAATTTTTCCCTCCTATTTCCATTCCTATTGGAATCCTTGTTGTTTCCCTTATCCTGATTCTGGTTCTGAGAGCTCCTGTAGGAATTCCTTCCTGAATTTCCTTGTCCTTTGCCCTTCATATTCCTAATTTTCTAGCATCCACCATTATGCTATTTATTATCTTTATATTTCCTTTTGAAACCTTGATTGTTATTGGATTTCTGATTACTATTCACCTTGGACAAACTCTGTAACCTCTGTTCCTATCTAAGAGCCTTTCTGAGTGCAAAATCCATGGTTTCCAGCTCATGCATCTTAACTTTGGAACCCACCTTAGGACGTAACCCTGTTATGAACTTATGAGTTCTAAATCATTCATCTTGTTGGTACTATGGAACGTACTTCACCAAATGACAAAATCTCTCATGATATTGGGTAACTATCAGGATTCCCTGAATCAAATTCTAAAATTCTGCCACCTGAATCAAATTTTGAAATCTTTCTTCCTTTTGAATGTTTTCTTACCCTTTTCATTAGTAGGAGGAGACTGTCCAAAAGTGGATGGCCCTTTCTCAAGTGAATCTTGTGATGCCCCCACTAGAGGACCTATCTGCCTAGTCATTCTAGTCTTAGGAGCCTTGTGCCTTTGGTTTGACCCATACTCTACTGCACGTTCATGGCCACACACCATGTTTGGATTTTTTTGTGGTGCCTTCTTGTATTTTTGTACTGTATTTTTCTCCCCACGTTGTTTGTCCACCTTCTGGGGTGGATCCATTAGGGTTTTTACTGGGATTGCATTCATTTTATAAGGCCTTCCAATCTAAGTTTCCATTATTTTGAGTACATTCCTAGCCCATAACTCAATCTCATCATTCTCATCTTTATCTACTTTGGCATTCATTATGGGCCTATCATATATTTTATCCATAGTGTAGATGGCCTCTAATACCTTTTATGAATCCTTCTCCCAATCCTTTGGAGGAATTGGGGTCTTCAATATGTGTTTTACAAGGGTGAGGGACTACCTACAATAATCTCAGACCCTAACCTCATGATCATCCACGCAATTTATCCAATGGTCTTCTAGATGTGGTTCATGGATATAGAACCTGCCGATGATGTGACTTTATGTTCCTATCAAGTCAAACCTTGGCCAAACTATTTTATAGAGATATAGTGGGCATTCACCCCATTCAAAGGCCAAGGATTTGCAGACCTTCATATCTTGTAAGGTGTATGGGCCCAAAGAAATAGGGAAGTCCCAACAATGTTTCTTTTTGTGCTTGATATGTTCATAGGTGTCAAAAATCTGTCTGGCCATTTCTAGGGTGATAACCCAATCAGATGGGTATCAGGGCAACTTCTTAGCTCTCAAGGTAGAGCTTGTCACCCGAATGTAAGTGAATGTCTTGTACTGTATATAGTAATCCCCAAGGGCCCTCACCTTGGCGACTGCTTCCTCTAACATCCTCTTCACAAAATCACCTTCAATGGATCAGATGATTACGATGGTGAAGGTGTCATTGACTAGCCTTTATTCTGGGCTATCTTCTAATATTTTTGCCTTTTTCTATAACTAGGGGTACACAATGTGAGGCCATGCATTAGGATCATTGATGTTTCCCATCCTAGTGAGTCCTGGGTAGTTTTTATGTGCTACCAATAAGTATACCACGTAGGTACTCATATAGAACTTATGGTTGTGTTTTACTGCCACGAGGTATTCATCCAACCTATTGCTGATGATGGTTCCCCAATCGAACCTAGACTTATAACCTCTGATTTTCTCTATTAAGAGAATCATCTAGTTTTCCAGTTGGAAGGACTGTGGTAATCCATATACCTGGCTTAATAATGTCAGGGCTACCTAAATATCATCTTTCATGTACCCCCTCCTGAGGTCTATCTTGTCCATGTTGTTTATGGGGAGAGGTTTCTCGAGGTAATTCTTATTGACTATGGCATAAGCCTCCTCGCCTTTGTCATTGAACCATCTATTTCCCTTTTCTATGAAGAAGTCATAGAACTTGTCTATGCATTTGTGGAGGTGGAAGACCTCTTCTATGAAGTCTAGCCTGATATCTAGTACCACTTGTCCCTCTATATTTAGGACCACCTTTTTATCCGAGTCATAATGGTTTTCTAAATTCATGATCAGTACGGATGATGTGATAGCCACTGGGTGGGCTGCTGCATAAACTAATCCTAACATGACTAGTGAGGTATAGTCTTCTGATCTTCCAGCTGGTTGGGAAAACCTCGTCAGGAGATGGTCCCAATCTACATTCCTAATATCAATATCGGTGATCTCAATGTGTTTGTTGCCAACCTTGGAAGGCGGAGTGTTCCCCTTGTATAAGTACTTCATGGGTGATGCAGTCTTTTTCTCAAGAATTTTTGCAATGAGATATTCAAGTATCAACGTTTTGTTTGTAGAAATAAATGTCTAATCTAGAAAAATTGGAGTACAAAGCTCTGAGTAGCTAGAAATGCAAGTTTTTGCACTCTTATCCCTTTTGGGGTTTCAAGCACCGAAAACTGGTTCAAAGTCTGAAAAGGCCAAAAGTGTGAAAGAGAAGTCATTTGATGAAATAGAACCTATAGGCCTTTTGGTGTGTGAAATCCAGAAAGATTCTTTGGACATCAAAAGTGCAAAATAGATCTCAGAATCCAAAGGTCCGAAACCCCGAAAGGGCAGACAACATCCTGGGAGATTCAAACTTGTTGGTGTTTCAGACATTTTGAAGGTTCAAAATGCCAAAAATGTTGACTCTCTGAGGACCACTTGGACGACGGACAAGACCTAGTTTTTGGCCTTTTGGAGGTTGGAAAACCTGTGAAAAAGGTCACGATCGAAGACAAGAAAAACCCTAACTAGAGCATAAAACACTCGAAAAGACCAAGCCTGACTTGATCAAGAGGGACTTCCCCTGCAAAGATAAAAGTGTAAAAATCCATAAAAGACTTGGGGGGTTAATGCGCCCTGGGCTAGATAGGCACCAGGTGTGAAACCCTAAATCTAGACAACAACGAAGAACAGAAAAGAAACCACTAAGTGGTGAGGAAGAAACCTGGTGGAACCTATATCAGCAAACTAATTTATATCCATTCCTATTCAGGGAAGTAACTGTCTGCACATACCTACTTGTCTTTTATAGCTTCTTTTTTCATCATCTTTCTCTATCGAAGTATTATCATTCACTTTCATATGTCTTGTGTTTCAATATTTTGAGATTGTCACTAAGGGGATCTAGGAACATAATCTTATGAATTTCCTTCCTTAAAGACATAATGTAATTGCAATTAATCTTGAACGTGTTTTTGATTAAGTTTAAAGTCTTATGTGATGTTTTCATGTAAACCCTAATGAAATTAAAAGAAATTTTGCATGTCTTACCATCACATTATGAATTATCAATCTGTGTTGATGATAAAATTGGTCAAATTATAATCATGACCTAAGGAGTAATATTTTATGTAGGAAATTATATCTTTGATTTAATGATATATTCTAATGTTCTGATGTTTTGAAAAGGATGGATCCTGATTTAGTAAATCTTCCATGGATTTGAATGTTTATCATTTCTCAAATGGAAAGATTGTGTTATCATCTATGATCATGACCTTATGATTACAATATTCTATAACTTGATAAATAATGATAATGATAAATATTTCCTTTTCATATATATAGATCTATGTGTTATGCCCTAATTTAACTAGGGTGATCATTATTTTAAAGCTGTGATACTGATATTGGAAAAGAGGTTAGTAAGTATATATATATTTTTTAAATATGTTGTGCTTATGAACATGAGGGAATTTGAATAAATGATGTTATGGTAAATGTTTATTTAAGAGAAAGTTGATGATTATATTGATACTATGCCAATCTGGGAAACATGTATAATCTTTAAATATCTATATTCTTATTCTTTTCCATGACATTAAATTATACTTATGATTTCCTATGTTAAACATCATGAGCATAAGATATATTTCTAAAATGCCTATCTAATATGTGACATTCATGTTATTTATTGTTTAAGAAAGGCTAAGAGTGTTGTATAAATAACAAGTAAGAAGATCACATTTTAGATTTGTTTTATTTCTTTCTTCATATGTTAATTATATATATCATCTTATGTTTACGACTTTTATCTATCTAAAATAATCAATGTTTAAAATGTTTGTTATGATTACTTATATTATAAATTACTCACTATGTGAGTATTACACGATGACGAAGAACGTAATGACTTTTAATTACTACATGGCATTTTTTAAATATTACAATCTTATTTTCTGCTCAATGTTTGTTTTATTATTGATTAATTGATTTTGTATATAGAAAAGTGAAAAGGTGGTGAACGTGGTTTGAAAGGTTTGTAGACGTTGTCCTTGCAATCATTTGGGTGACTATCACAATGCTATTCTACAGGCAGGAAACAAGAAGTTGACAGGGTCTTAAGTGGTCGCTGAAGCACTGACTTTTTACGATTGGTTTCCATTCTCGACCCCTTCCTCCGGGCTCACATCCATGTTGAATCCCTGCCATCCATTAGCATTTATTGGGAGTAAGTTGAATAGAGAGAACCACATATGAACCAGTGGCGAGGTTGGGAAGGAAGACAAGGATTTCTCTGCTTACCAATTCCATTTACAACCTTTAACTGAAAGGAAGGATCGATCGTATTGGAATAGGAGAATAGATGCAGATGTTTGGGTAGATTGATTGATACAGGATCAGATGACCCATTGACTGATTGGACTTCACCACAGCGTTGACACACTTTGATACTGGCACCTGCTTCCTTCATTGCCAATTATAGCCAGGGCTCCAATACATATATTTCTAAGGCATTGAAATGGCTCCTTTTCTCTTTCTCAATTCATTTGGATGGATAGTCGCTCTATCCAATCCAATATATATGAAGAGGGAATCTCTCTACATCAGACACACCACATGGTCATTCAATATAGCAATGTTAGAAGGAGTTTTAACTATTCCATCAAATACACAAGAACATGGGCACCTCCTCTATCAACACCACATAATGCATCAACTCTCCCATGTCTAATGTAGATAAATATACAAAACAACAAACATTATATTCCGCGCCATGTCCATACAATGCATCAACTCCAGTTTATCTAGCAGTTTGCAGATTCATTACTCCTAGCCATCCACTTCTGGAAGCAACCAAGGAAGGCTCTTATATAAACCAGACAGTTAAGAAGGTTTTCCAACCGAATGGTTGGTAGTTGTAATTATTGAAAAGAAGAGATTTGTATCTAAAGACAAAATAATTGATAAAATAGTTAGTTCTAGGTTATTTTATAGCGAAAAGGTGTGATGATCCAATGTACCCTTTCATTTTTATATTTATATTCATTCATAAATCTACAAACAATGACACAAGAATTACATTGAACAAGATATAATGACTGATGTTGAAACTATGGATTCGTGGGTTGTGATGAAATGAAAGATAGTTTGAGTTTGAAATCTGAATGCAAAGATCCAATACGTCTTCTTAACAAGCAGAGCTAAGTCTGTGTTTTTCTTCTATTGTGTAATAGTCATTTTCATTATTTTCTTTACAATCAAGCCCTTTAGATAAACAAATATACATTCTTTAAAGTGATAGTTTTGATTTGCACATATTTCAATTTAAGTTTATGTTTTGTATATTCAATTATTTCTTTCTCATTTTTGCATGGTTAAAATCTTATTGATTAAAATATTGATCAATTAGTCCGTCATTTAAGAAATAGTATTAAATTGAAATAATTTTAAACTTTTTTAGTTATATGTGCATATTATTACTCCTTTAAGGTGATAAGCTTTCATTTTCAAAGTCATCTCTGAAGTTGAACGTAGGATTGGAGAATTATCAACTCTGTTTTCCCATTATTGAAATAAAGCACTGGTCTTTCTCGTTAATTGAATTCGGTATTAGGTTTCAATGTTTCAAGTTTTTTGAATTACTCTTTTATTTCATCTAATTCAGTTCATATTGCAATCATATCAAGCAATATTAAATACATTACATTTCATTAACACATATATTTTCAGTTTTTTGATCTTATTAACACATTGAGAAGCAGGAGTTGAAGTAATCAGTTATCCATTATAGGAAACCTCTAGAAGACTTTGAAGACAAGTTTTAGAGTACAGGCCCACCAACCTTGGTTTCGTGGAATCAGAATTGTAGGAGATTTTTGAAACCTCATTCGTTGGAAAATTGATTGTATCTATCTTCATTGGATAAATGAAATCCATTAGAAGTCCAATCTATCGATTTGAGCAGCAACAAATTGGTGACTCTACTGGGGAATGAGTTGCAAGTAAACTTTACAATTTTTTTGCTTTTAGACCAGTATAGAGATTCATTAAATTAAGACATTGTGCATATAATCTACTGAGGAAGAACCCAAATCACTTAATTTCATTTCCTTCTAAGAAGAGGGTGGGGAGTCTACAAACATAAAGAAGTGATAAACTTGGTTACATAATTTTGTTATTAATAATTTCCATGTGGGGAAGAAGATCCTTACATCCAGATCAACTTGAATTAGACTTAAAGTTAAGGAAAGTCAGGACTCCAAGTGTAAAGATGTCTTATGTACTTCGCATGATGTATCCTAATAAAGATGAAAAATAATATGCTTGTGAACAATTCCCTCATTCAATCCATCATAGTCATGAGACCAGTAGTGAAAATTGTAATCTTTTTTTTCAAAGTAATAGAAGAGGACATGAATCTCAACATGATCCAAATCAGGAAATGATTGAAAAAGAGAAAAGAATTAACAAATGGGATGAATTTTTCTATGAGATGGCTAAGGTAGGACCAGATAATGAAGAAATGGTTATGGCTCTCAAAAGGCAACCAGAAGATATACTAAGGAAAATGGGAATAGAAAGAGATAAAATTAGATCACCAAAAGATAAAGAAACTCCTAAGGATGATAGAAATGAAGTTTATAATCCTCCTCATAGGAAGAATAATGGGTATGTCTTTAACAATGATCATACCAACCCCTTGTTTGAACCAGATGAAAGAGGAAGAATTGAGAGAGACAACAATGATTGGGAAAGAAGAGATCATCAGGGACAGTGGGATAATGGAGAATATTACAACCACTACAATAGGAGGGATCCTAACACATTTGATCAACATGAACATTATAGACATCGAAATAATGGAAGGACATATAATGGATATCAAAATGATAGGGATCAAAATTATGGCCCAAGAGATCATAATAATTTGAATTTTGAGCCAAGGAACAATCAAAGGTTTCATAATGCAAATAGGCAGAATCAAAGACATGGAATCA
>MU227195.1:569466-599522 GCA_018584345.1 Thuja plicata | reverse complement strand
GAGGCTCATTAATGATAGAAAATGACCCCTAACCCATAGGGTACCAAGTTGGGTGACTAAAACTGACCCCGGTTACCCCCTAGGAGTCCAAAAGACCCTCTAAAACTCACCCTGAAGTTAACCTACGGATTTCTAAGTCAAGGAAATTCGAGAAACTTCTAACCCTGGGGTAAGCTTGGGTACTACTCCTAGAAGACCTTATTTAACCCTTGACTTACCTTGGTTCCCCTTTACTAGCCATGTCAATAAATAAATTACAACACTTGCCAAATTTGGCACATTAAATTAAAACATTAGACATGACTTAATAACATGAACACTTACTAATTTAATAACACACATGCAAACCATGTTCACGAAATAAACACATAACAATGAGGTCCATGTCTCTTTATATAGATAGGACCTTGGAAAGAATGGGTATTTACATGGGTTCCAGTACTGGGTCCCCGATTTAGATCCATGTTCAACTTCTCCTGCACACTCAATGCACACATCAGTAGATCCAAAATAACATGATATGAAACATAACATAACATCAATAATATATGTAAGCATATAAACCACATTACATTTAGAATTGAAATATCCTAGCATTGGTTTCCTAAACCATTTTCATCATATTACATTCATACATTTAGATCCATATAAGACATCAACCTAAGCTGAAACTAAATCAGAACATAAACATCTCAAAAGTACCCTGATTACAAAATCAGGTGCTGAATATATAACACAGGATTCCACCGATCCTCAAATGTATAAAAAGTCTCTTTGATAGTCAAAGTATGTCAAAGCATAAACTACTGAAAGCATGAGAACAAAATAGTAAAACTATAACAGTCTAATGTAGGTCTCACAGATTGATCTTTACATACTTGATCTATGATTGATGTTTCATGTGTATGTATGTGTTATATACTTTCACTTTATATACATGCACATTATATACTTTCATAGATATACTTTCACTCTATACATGTGTATGTATCTTGTTTACATGTTCTTTCAATCTATGATTCATTGATCTTAAATGTGTATGTATGTGTTATATATGTGTACTTGATCTAGTGATTAATGTTTGAGACATTTCGTTATACTAAATAACAAGTGACCTACACATTTGATGATTAAATGTACTTGACCTATGATAAATGATGATTTCTAGTTCATGCTTATACATGTTTGATGTTTGTGTTTAATATATATATGAATGATCCTAATTTTAAAAGTATTTATGGAACAAAAAATTAATGAACAGTTCTAGATAAAATTAAATTATATCCTAGAATTAAGTAATTACAAAATGCATGATCTACACATTAATATTCCAACTAAATAAGTATCCACATGACCTACAATTAATTCACTAGATAAAACTAAAGTAAATACACATCCTGAAGACATTTTTGAGATATTATAATTTTTTCAAAAAAAATTTCCATTCACTATGGGCACCGATAGGAAAGGATGGAGCTAAGAAAACCTCTTGTCTCGCCCATGATAATTAGTACATATCATATTTCATGGATTTTTTAGACCACATAAAGTGGTTTGGCTCGCTCTTGGATAACATTTAATATTCTCTCATGGTCATCAATATCAAGTCTCCACTTACGAACCCCACATCCTGTCACTGAATGAAGAGATATGACAGTGCCAATTACAAGATGGCTATACTAATAAACCTTGTTGTTAGGTTGATAATCAATAAAATGAATCCCATGTTTTAATATTTTGATTTTCTTCAAATATGTTCCTTGCACAACAACTGAACCTACACATACAAGTTCAACAACATATATAGATAGATGTGAAATTAACCATAAACATGCACATAATTCATCGCAAGTTATACCTTAATTGTAATAAATTAAACACAAACAACTTTACACTACTAACCTATTGGAAACATAATTGCATCACTTGTTTCATTATTTGTTAGCTTCATCCTCTCCTTGGTGCAATGTAATAAATAGTAACTAACTCATTCCACATTTTGAGGCTCTTCTAATACTACAAAAATATGTCTTGCAAAATATGTTTTCAATTTGAGGTCTCTAAATATAAATTAAACATCTAATTTTGTATAGTCTTAGAGTGTATCTAACTTGAATAGTAAATAAGAACATGTGTACATGTGAGTGTTATTTACATGGACACGTACCATTTTTTATCAAACCTTAAATATGGTCATAATCGGTTGAAATCAATAGAATGTCATCAAATCTTTCATCCTCATCTTCATCATTTGTATTAGAAACATCTAGTGGAACCAAATTCCATTCACTAACATATCCACATTTTTTATTGATACATTCGCCATAGTTTTCAGAAATGTAGTCATAACAAATGCATGAGTAATCACTAGTGTACAATGACCACACATTACTATATGTACTCATAACTGAATGCAAGGATCTGATGTGGACAGAAGTCTCATTACTACTACAAAGTCAGCTTGGCTCTGCTCTGAGATCTTTCTCTTAGATATCTTAGGGTATTCAAAACCCTAAACTGAGGTAAGTCACTATTGGCTTTACCTCCCCTTCAAGAATCGCTCCCCATTGATATGTTATTCATCTTCCTCACTGAATCTACACAAATAGATTCATTCTACTCAATCAATCTTTTTAGAACATTGCTTTGCTTCTCTTCCATAGCCGGACTATTACCGAGCTCGCCTAGGGTAAGATCTCCAGACTCATAGTTGTTTCTTCTCCTAACAAAGACAAAAAGGAAACTATGTGTAAGGGCTCCTCTTGAGTTCCATCCCAACACATGATTCTCACCATGGATTTAGGAATCTCGAGGGGCCATTACTGTTTACAACCCAAAATGGGTGAAGAACTAACAACTTGCAAAACAGAAATAAAGTAAACTAATCTACTTGCATGTAGAATGAACAACAAAGCTTGATATTCACTAAACACACAGTCTTCAACTTCTCATTATTGGAAACAAAATCAAACAATACAATAATCTGCAACTCTATCACTTTCCTGTAGCTTCTCTTCTTTTCCAATCTCTACCCCCTCTAAAATGAATGCTTGGATGTTATTAATAACCATCCTCTCATTGGAATAACTGTAACTATCCACTTATTCACAAGCATCTCTTCGAGAACCGTTACAACTACCCATACTATCCATAAAAGACAAGAACCACTTTTCACAGGCCGTTACGACTAAATTTATTGAGTAGCAGTAATGCAAAACCGAGCACCAGTCTAAATCGGTGTGAGTGTTAATCAAAATTCTTAGTGTTAAATGAAAGTGTTAACTAACAATGTTAACCAAAATTCATAGTGTTAACTGACAGTATTAACTAAAATTCACAGTGTTAACTGACAGTGTAAACCAAAATTCACAGTGTTAACTGAGCGCTAGTGATACCAAGTGCCAGTCATACTGAGCAACTTATCAAAAGTTCATGATGCCTTGGTTGGATTTCTAGAGGCTTACAACCTACCTCACACACACAACTAAAAGAAACCAACCAAGAAACCTATCTAGACATGGATTGACCTAGTCATATCCATCTTAGGAAAATAAAAAAAATGACCTTCTAAGGTCCACACAAACTCTCCTAACTAGGCTAGAGTTAGTACATTCCAAAAATAAAGAGCTAAGGGTTTGAGATAGGTGTGCTCCTACACCATACTCCCCCAAACAAAAGAAAGGTTAATCCATCCTTGGATTGAGCATGTTTGGAGCAATTCCCAACCTCTTGAAGTCTATTTCTCTGATCCAAGTAGCATCAACATCCTCTTTTTCATGTCATTTTACAAGGTGCTCCATGTAGTCTTTGTTTCTAGGCTTCTTGTAGACCCTTGAGTCTAGTATATTTTCAGTTGTCATAGATGGAGTAGGGTTCAAGTTTAGATATTTTACATCTTGTATGACCTCTTGAAGGTTCTAATCAGCATCTTGCATTGGTCCTTTGTATGCTATCAAATCTGCAATGTTAAAAATCGGTGACAGCCCAAGGTTCTGATCAATATCTGCATTGTTTCCATACTTTGCAAGTATCTTTCATGGACCTAGCCTCTTCAATTTGTAGCTTGTGAGGAACATGTTTTTGCAGCCTATGCTTGTTCAAGTGTACCATCACAAAGTCTCCAATCTGAAACTGAACATCCCTCTTTGTTGCATCCACCTTTGTCTTCACCTTTTCAACATTATCAATCAAGTTCTTTCTCACACTTTCATGGACTTCTCTCATTGAATGATCAAATTCCTCAGCATATCCATTACCATGCATTACTTCCTTCAATTATCTAAATTCAAAAATCCCTCTTGGGTGAAAGCCATAAACTATCTCAAAGGGACTCTTACTAGTTGATTTGTTCACTATATCATTGTATACATATTCAGCTTGTCCAATGAGTTCATCCCATGCTTGACCATACTCCTTTGTGAGGCATCTCAGGAAGTTACCAAGACTCCTATTAACCACCTATGTTTGGCCATCTGTTTGTGGATGATAGGCAGATCCAAAAGACAAGTTAGTGCCAAGCTTTTGTCATAAGGTCTTCCAAAAATGACTCATGAATTTGGTGTCCCTTTCTGAAACAATACTAAGTGGGAGTCCATGGATCCTCACCACTCCACTAAAAAACAAATGAGCAATGTTACAAGCATCACGAATAGTCTTGCAAGGCATGAAATAAGTCATCTTGCTAAATTTGTCCACAACAACATAAATACCGTCATATCCCTGCCTTATTCTTGGCAAACCAACTACAAAATCCATGATTATGCATTCCCATGGTCTGGTTGGGATTGGAAGTGGTTGATAAAGACCTACATTGGAAGACATCCCCTTTTCTTTTTAACACACTACACAACTCTCAACATATTGTCTAACATCTCTATTCATTCTAGGCCAAAAATAGAACCTAGTGACTAGCTCTTGAGTCTTACTGACTCCAAAATGACCACTAAGTGCTCCATTATGTTTTTCTTGAATCAAATTCTCTCTCATAAACCCTTTAGAAACACAAATCTAACCTCCTTTAAACAATGAATCATTCTACAAGGTATATTCAGAAAACTCACCATGAAAGTTGTTTTTAAACTCTTTGCATACCTTGTAGATTCGGGCAAAATCTTCATCTTCAACATATAGGTCTTTGAAGCTATCAATACCTATGCTTTGTAGCTGGAATTCTTGGACTGTGAGCAGCCTTCTTCTCAATGCATCAACAACCTTATTCTGTACTCCCTTTTTATGCTTGATATTGAAAGTGTAGGCTTGTAGATACTCCACCCACTTCATGTGTTTGTTGCTAAGTTTGTCTTGAGAGTTAAGCAAGCTAAGAGCTTGTTTATTAGTATATACTATGAACTCCTTTGGAAAAAAGTAGTTCCTCCACTTCTTGAGTGCTTAGACTAGATCATACAACTCTAATTCATAAGAAGAGTACTTCTTATTTGCATCATTTAGCTTCTCACTATGGAAAGCTACAAGTGTTCCTTCTTGGCTTATGACAGCCCCAATGGCCACATTACTTGCATCACATTCAACTATAAAAATCTTATCAAAGCTTAGAAGAAATAGACTAGGCAACTTTGCTATTTTCTCCTTGAGCGTTTCAAACCCTTTCTCAGCTTGTGGTGTCCATTGGAACTTTGTCTTCATCCCACCTCTAATGGTGTCTAACATAGGTGCAAAAATCCCACTAAAATGTCTAATGAACTTTCTATAATATTGAGATAAACCATGGAAACTCCTCACCTTAGTTTCAGCCTTGGGAATAGGCCAACTTAGAATGACATCCACCTTTTCTTGGTCCATTTTGAGGTTACCCTGTGACAAAAAAAAACTGAGATATACAAGATCTTGCTTCATGAAGTCACACTTCTCCAAGTTGATCATTATTTTTTCATCATGCAATTTCTTGAAAACAATTTTCAAATGCCTAATATGCTCCTCCTTAGTTCTGCTGAAAACTAAAATGTCATCTAGGTAGACAACAACAATTTTACCAATGCATTCTACCAATATCTCATTCATAAGCCTCATAAAATTTGAGGGAGCATTAGACAAACCAAATGGAATTACAAGCCATTCATACAAACCTTCTGTAGTTTTAAAGGTTTTTTTCCATTCATCTCCTTCATTTATCCTGATTTGGTGGTAGCCACTCTTAAGGTCAATTTTGCTGAAGTACTTTGCCTCCCTTAAACAGTCCATTAGGTCTTCAATTCTATGTATTGGGAACCTATACCTAATGTTGATTCTATTAATGTCTCTAGAATTAGTACAAAGTCTCCAACCTCCTCCTTTCTTAGGTGCTAAAATAGTAGGGACTGCACATGGGCTTATGCTCTTTCTAATTAGGCCTTGGTCTAACAACTCTTTGATTTGTTTGGCTATTTCCTCATTTTGTTGAGGATTCATCTTGTACACAGCTTTTTTGGGTAAGGTAGATGCTGGTATGAAGTCAATCTTGTGGTTAACAAGTCTCTTATGAGGTAGGGGAGTGGGTTGGCCATCATTCATAATGTCTCTATACTCTTCAAGTATTTATTTTACCCCATTTGGTATCTCTGATTTCTTGACAACAACTTCACCTTTTGGCTTCAATACTAAAGCAAACCCAACTCCTTCTCCTTCTCCTAGAGTCTTCAAGAAATCTTTCTCATCAACCATGAGCACACTTGGACTTGATGTTTTCATCTCTCCTTCTATTAGGGAGTGAATTTTGAAAGTCACCTCGTCTTTCTTGAATGAGTAGGCATTCTTGGTTCCATCATGCATGGCTTGCCTATCAAATTTCCATGGCCTTCCAAGTATAAAGTGGCATGCATCCATGGGAAGAATGTCACATAGAACTTTGTCTTTATACTTGCCAATGGTGAACTCTACCATTGCTTGTTCTCCTACAAACACATGTTGTCCTTTGTTGAGCCATGTAACCTTTTATGGGTTGTCATGTGGAATCCTTTTCAAATTTAAATTGGTGGTTGCCTCTTCACTGATGATATTATCAGTTGAGCCTGAATCAATAATGACTCTACACACCTTCCCTTTGATCTTTCACTTCACTCTAAAGAGTGTTCTCCTTTGTCTCAGTTCTTCTTTTCTTGGCTCTTTGATTAAGGTCCTCTTTATCATGAGGTTCTCACCTTCCTCTAGTTCTAATGGTACCTCAGATGGCTTGCTACTACAACTTGATTCTTCTTGGACATAGTTTACTCTCTTTCCACTTCCTTGAGAAGTAGAACCTTTTTCAGGACACCTATAGGCAGGATGCCCTAGCTGATTGTAGTGGTAGCATTTCATGGTGGAAAAGTAGGATTCTCCTCTTCCTTGATTACTATTGTTGCTTCCTCTCCAACTAGTGTTAGAGCCTCTACCTCTGCTGAAACCTCCTCTATTTGATTTTCCTTCCTGATTTTCAATGAGCTTGTTCTCACTTTTCTTCCTTGAATTTGATCCTCTTCCACCATAGCCTCCTTGTCCTCTTCCTTTTCTACCTCTAAAGTTTGATTCTGATTTCTTTTTGTTCTTCTCTTCCACTTTGAATGCAAGTTGGAAACACTTATGGACGGTTGTGGGAGTCCACAAACTAATTTCCTCTTGGATATTCCATTTTAGGCCTCCAAGATACCTAGCCACCTTGATAGTCTCATCCTCTTGGACTCTTGACCTCAAGCACAACTTCTGGAATTCTTTAGTGTATGTAGCCACATACAAATATTTTTGTTTCAAACTATGCCTCTTCTTGTGTAACTAGATTTCATAATCCTCGGGTAGCTATTTCTCCTTTAACTTGTTTAACATGGTCTTCCAATTTGAAATTGGATGCTTATGCATCTTCTCCCTCTCTTCTTGGAGGTATTTCCACCATGTTAATGTTGAACCTCTTAACCTTGAATTTACAACTTTTACCTTTTGTGCTTCAGTTATGCCCTCACATTCAAAAAGATTCTCAATACCTTCTATCCATTCCGCAACAAGTTCACTATCCATTTTCTATTAAATAATGGAATTCCTTCAATAATTTTTCCTCCTAGGGATCTAAGAGCTTTTAGAAATGGCTCCTCACTCATTGGAGGGTCTGGTTCAGGTATCAAGTCTTCTTCATCAACTTTCTACTTCCCTTTGTTGCTACTGGCTTCATCTCCATTTCTTCTTTTATTTGCATCTGCAACTTCTTGAAGTTTTACCTTCATCTCATCCAGGGCTTCTTCAAGGAGTCTACTCCTTTCCCTTTGGTCTTCAATTACCCTCTTCTTCTCATCTAATTCCTTTGCAAGATTTGCATTGATGACCATCTTGTTTTCACCTACTGATACTGCAGGCTGGAACATCTACCAAAAGCCTAATCAATTTAGGCTCTGATACCAATCTGATGTGGACATAAGTCTCATTGCTACTACAGAGTCCACTTGGCTATGCTTTGAGATCTTTCTCTTAGATCTCTTAGGGTATTCACAACCCTAAACTAAGGTAAGTCACTATTGTCTTTACCTCCCCTTCAAGACTCGGTCCCCATCGACATGTTATTCATCTTCCTCATTGAACCTACATAGATAGATTCATTCTACTCACTCAGTCAATATTTTCTGAATATTGCTTTCCTTCTCTTCCCTAGCCAAACTATTACCGAGATCGCCTAGGGTAAGATCTTTAGAGTCATAATTGTTTCTTCTCCTACCAAAGACAAAAAGGAAACTATGTACAAGGCCTCATCTTGAGTTCCATCCCAACACATGATTCTCACCATGGATTCAGAAATCTTGAGGGGCCATTACTATTTACAACTGAGAATGGGTGAAAAACTAATAACTTTCAAAATAGAAATAAAGTTAACTAATCTACTTGCATGTAGAATGAACAAAAAAGATTGATATTCACTAAACACACAGTCTACAACTTCCCATTACTGGAAACAAAATCAAACAATACACTAATCTACAACTCTGTCACTTTCCTATTGCTTCTCTTATTTTTCAATCTCTACCCCCTCTAAAATGAGCGCTTGGGATGTTATTAATAACTATCCTCTCATTGGAATAACCCTAAATGTCCACTTATTCACAAGAATCTTTTCAAGAACCATTACAACTTCCCATACTGTCCATAAAAGACAAGATCCACTTTTCACGGGTCATTACAACTGAATTTACTGAGCAACAGTAATGCAAAACTGAGCACCAGTCTAAATCGGTGCCAGTGTTAACTGACAATGTTAACCGATAGTGTTAACTGATAGTGTTAACTAAAACTCATAGTGTTAATCGACATTTTTAACTGATAGTGTTAACTAAAATTCACAGTGTTAACCAAAATTCAGAGTGTTAACTGAGCGCCAGTCATACCAAGCAGCTTATCAAAATTTCCTGATGCCTTGGTTAGATTTCTAGATCCTTACAACCTACCTCACACACACACAACTAAAAGAAACCAACCAAGCAACCTATCTAGACATGGATTGAGCTAGTCATATCCTTCTTAGGGAAATAAAACAAATGACCTTCTAAGGTCCACACAAACTCTCCTAACTAGGCTAGAGTCAGTAAATACTAGAAATAAAGAGCTAAGGGTTTGAGCTAGGTGTGCTCCCACACCAAGATCTTTTTTTTTCTACCCTCTTGCATCCATGGATTGATCTTCTACCAACACCTGAACAAGACACATACATGTAAAAATTTAAGACAACTTAAAATCATATATATATATATATATATATTCTTCAATTCAATCAATAAATTTAAAGTACATACATAAATTTAAACTTGAAAACAAGTGATGCTGCATTTATACCTGATATATCCCAGAATATTCTAAATGGTATGACTCAATCCAAATGTGATGTTGTTTGGTCCTAAGTTGGAACCACAAAAGGCATCCGTTAGTAATAACTGAGAGGGGGGTGAATCAGTGGCCTCAAAAATTAATCCCTAAATCAACCCTTTAAAAATTATTACCACTTTTGAGCCTCTAGTTATATTCAGTCCTACAAGATGAATTCCTTGAGATACTTATAACCTATTACTACTTGTCGGAATGCTTTGTAAAACCTTCTTCTATATGTTTACCGATAAGTAGTCTTTCATTTACCAAAACATAGTAAATAGATAGAGTATACTGATCAATCCAGAATTGCATATGTGAAATGTAAAACAGTAAAGTAATGAAACATAAACACATAACACATGGATTTTTAACATCAAAACCCTATTAAGAGAAAAACCACTGGGACCAGTACCCTAAATTTTTACTCTTCTGAAGTGAGCTTGGTTAAGAGCTAACCCCATTAAAGGTTACAAACACACTGTTAGGCGTGACCTTGTTAGAGGATTTAAAAGATAGTTTTTCACCTAGTATCTAGCATCTAATGCTACCATCCTTGATCAAACACTCACTTGGACTGTCTATAAGTATCAGGCATATCCAATGCTACTTTCTATGATCAAACTTTTTGATACTCCTTGGGATGTATCTCAATTACAAAAGACTTTTAAGTCCTTCTCAGTTAAGAGATTTGATGCTTCAATGGTTAAACTGAAACACTAAAGTGATATGTTCACACATACAACTTGAATTGCAGATTTTCAGATCTTTTGTAAGTGCATTACCTCTCTAATCAATATAATCAATTTAATACCTTTTCTCCAAACTATTCTTCTTTGTGATGTTGTCTCACTGTTCGTCGGTGTCTGCAAAATCTAGCTCTTTCCTCAGCTTGTTGATCAGGTCTGAATGAAGACTTTCTTCTCCTTCAAATTATCTTCAACATCTATTCTCTCTTTTTCTCTTCACCCCACAATTATTAATGAATTTGGTTTGTCTCTTTATAGACATGACTCACCGTTTCTTGGCTTTCTTGATCTTGGCGTGATCCATAATTCCTGCCAATTAGATTTAAAGAAAAAATCTAGTTTTATCTCGTAGAGATATTATTTCCAAATGGACAAAGCAACTTTAAATCCATTACTTATCCTCGGCTTTATCTGGTCAATTAAAATAATGATAAGTATTAGTTAAGTCTATTTATAGCTCTTGACAGCTAAGCATTTTGTCATTTTTGAACTCTCTATTCTGTCAGTCAACACTTTAGTTAGTCATTGGTGATAAATGACTGTTCCATCAGTGTGACTTCAATTGTCTTCGAGAACTCCATCCAACGGAAAACCCTGTAATTCTATCCATTGGGTTACTATGTGTTTTTCTTGTTGGGAAACACTATGACCTTTCTCATTGGTAATGCTATGTATTTTCTCGTTAGGTAACACTGTGACTTTTCTCTTTTACTCTGACCGTCAGTGTGCACTCCATCAGTGTATATAGTCACTTTGTGAATACTTGACTTATATGCATTACTGATAGAATAGCCTTTGATTCATTGGTTCTTTGAAGTCTTTGGCAGTATGTCCATGGCCATATAGATTATATCAATTTGACATCAATGAAAATACAATACATTAACTGATTTAATGCCTTGCATGATCATCAACTTAACATCTTCAAACTTTCAATCAGTTATAGTTCATCAATCTCTCCCTTTGGCATTGATGGTAGCATACTACATTATCACACTATATTATTACTAATACAATATGAAATATAACATTTTAAGTTCATCAAACTACTAATCTTATGTATTATAACCGATACAAATATCTGGTCCTTGGTAAGTTCATATAACTTAGATTTGATTCTTACAGCTTTCTTTCTATCTTCAATCCCTTCACTGGATAGATGTAGAATCTTTCTTTCTCTGATGTGATGTGTTCTCCTTCTATTTCAAAATCTCACCCTTTCACTGTTATCCTTTCTGTGATGTCTCTTGTCAGCAATTCTCTTCCTTTGTATGTACTCTCCCTTTCTTCTTACATCTCTCCCTTTGGATACTGTGATGGATATAATCTATCCTTGATATATAATCTCTCCTTAAGGGATATGATCTCTCCCTAAGTGATAATATCTCTCCCTTAGGTGATAATGGATATAATCTCTCCCTTTGATAGTAATGCCAAAAAACTATTTTTGACAGTAATGTCAAACAGATCCTTTCTATCCATAATATACTCCTTGAATTTCCCAATCCATCGGTAATACAATAACTCTGGTGCTCAGAGTAGATAAATACCTTGTTGTGTATAGATTTATCTTTGAATTCCATCTCTCTACTTGCATCAACATGAATGATATTATGATAATATGTAGGCTGATTCAACCTTCTAGTCATTTTACTGACCAGTAGACAAGGGTTTGACCCCTAGTCTCTTTCTCAAGTACTCAAATGCATCCTTGGGCAATGACTTGGTGAAGATATTGGCCAATTGTTCCTTTGATTGCACATACTTAAGTATCACCTCCTTTTCTTGAACTTGTTCTCTCAAATAATGATACTTGATGGCAATATGCTTTGTTTTAGCATGCATGACTAGATTCTTGGAAATGTTTATTGCACTTGTATTATCACAATAGATAATTACTAGTTCAATAATTTTCATATGCATACCTTCCAGTAACTATTTTATCCATGCAATATTTGAGTAGTTTGGAGCAGCAGCAACATACTCTACTTCTGCAGTAGACTGAGAGATGCATCCTTGCTTTTTGTTGATCCATGCGACAAGTATGTCATCCATAAAGAATGCTCCTCTAGTTGTGCTCTTTCGATCATCAATATTTCCATCCCAATTGGTGTCGATAAAGACCTTAAGTTCAAATTTTCCATCTCTTCTATACCACAAGCCATATTCCTCTGTATTCTTCAGATATCTTAGGATTCTTTTCACAGTAGTCATATGTGATTCCTTGGGATTAGCAGAAAATCTAGGAACTATTCCTACTGCATGTGCAATATTTGTTCTAGTATGTACAACATACATGAGTTTTCCAATCATTGATCTGTACAAAGCCTAATTTACCTCTGACGACTTATCCTCCATTGTTAGCTTACATCCAATTTCCATCAGTCTTCCAACTGGTTTGGACTCTTCAATCTTGAATATTTTCAGTACTTCTTTGATGTATTTGGATTGTGTAATGAAAATACCTTCATCTTGTTGCATGATCTTTAGACCAAGAAAGAACTTGATCTCTCCAAACATAGACATCTCAAACTCTTTTATCATTTCATTTGCAAATGATTTGCATAACATATCATTGCCTCCAAATATGATGTCATCAACAAATATCTTAGCAATCAAAATGTTAGCATCAGTATCTTCCTTCAAATAAAGATACTATTTTCAGTGGTCCTTACAAATCCAATACTTATGAGATAGGAATGAAGTATTTCATACCAGGCTTGGGGTGCTTGTTTCAATCCATACAAGGCTTTGTGTAGTCTACATACCATGTCCCTCTTGTCTGGATCAACAAACCCTTCTGGTTGCTCAATTTATACCTCTTCTTTAAGTATTCCATTTAGGAATGTAGACTTGACATCCATTTTATATACCTTAAATCCTTTACATGCAGCATAAATAATTAATATTCTCACTCCTTCTAGCCTAGTAATGGGTGCAAAGTTCTCTCCATAGTCAATCCCTTCTTCTTGTGCATACCCCTTGCATACTAGTCTTGCTTTATTTCTAGTGAATTCTCCATTCTCATTTAGTTTATTCCTGAATATCCATTTTGTACCAATGACATTCTTGTCATCTGGTCTCGGTACAAGTGTCCATGTCTTTTTTTCTCAATCTGCTCAATCTCTTCATTCATAGCACTAATCCATTCATCATTATCAAGTGCAGCATTGAAAATTTTTGGCTCATAATCACAAATAATACATCTTGTGTTTAGAGACTTACTTCTGGTTCTGGTTCCTTCTGACATATTTTCCAAGTATAGGTTCAGCTCTTTGTCTATTAGCTTGATCATCATTTTGTCCTTCATTCTTTTCTCCATCACATTGTGCATCTTCTTGAGCAATATCCTAATCGTCGATATTTGTAGCCTGATGCTTGGGTGCAATGATCTGTTGCTCAGGATATTTACATTGTTGGTTGGGTAGAGTGTCAGGTTATTCATTATAAACAAACCTATTATAGTCCTCTGGTTCTTTTGTGCTTTCCTTTTTATTCTTCTCTACAAATTCATCTATCTTTACATTTTCACTTTGAACAATTTTGTTAGAGGCTTTATTGAGACATTTATAAGCTTTTCTCTTGGTGGAATACCCTAGAAAGATTCCTTCATCACTCTTGGAGTCATGTTTTCCATTTCTATCATCTTATAAGATATAACATTAACTGCCAAAAATTTTCAAGTAACTTACATTGGGTGTGTAACCATACCATAGCTCATAAGGTGTCTTCTTGGTGTCTTTCTTCAATTGTACTATGTTCAATGTGTAAACAACAGTACTGACAACTTCCCTCCAGAATATTTGGGTGATTCCTTTCTCTATCATTAGTGTCCTTGCACAATCAACTATGGATATTTTCCTTCTTTCAGCAATTCCATTTTGCTATGGTGTTCTCGGCGCAGAGACCTATCTTTTGATTCCATGCGCATTACAAAAGTTAGTGAATTAATTTGAAATAAATTCCCCTCCTCTATCCAACCTTAAGAATTTTAATTCTTTACCACTTTGTTTCTCTATCATTGCTTTGTACCATTTGAACATCTTGAATGCTTCAAATTTATCTTTGAGAAACATTACCGTCATCATTCTAGAGTAATCATCAACAAAGAGAATAAAATATCTATCACCATAATAAATCTTTGTCCTCATTGGTCCACATAGATCAGTATGGACTAATTCTATAATGGCATCAGATGTATGGGTTTTGATTTTGAAACTAGACTTTGTCATCTTACCTTTTTGACAATTCTTACACATGATATTGTCAGGCTTGGTCATCATCGGTAAGCCTCTTACAATTCTCTTTTTTCTTATCTTTATCATGTTGTCAAAGTTCACATGACACAATATTTTATGCTACAACCATATGTCTTTGTTTCTATCCATTAAGAAAGTGGTGTCAGTATCATTCAAATAGAATAACTTACCTTTTGTTTGCTCACTGGTACCAATCAGATTTCCTGATTCATTGAAGATCTTTGCCTTCTTATTTTCAAATGCTACTCTGTGACCTGAATTATTCAACTGAGAAACACTCAATAGATTATAATTCAATCCTTTCACCCAATAAGCATTTTCACATTTTATCAAGTTATTTAACATTATAGTTTCTCTACCTTCAACTTGACAAGGTGTATCATTACCCATTCTCATTGAACCACCTTTATAGTATTCAAAATTCTCAAACTTTTCTTTTTCACCATTCATGTGGTGAGTGCACCCACTATCTATGATCCATACATCATTTTTACTAACTTTAGATATGAGTGCAGTTTCTACATACCTTTCTTCATCATCATCTGAATCATCTTTTACTACCACAAACACCAATTCAATGTCTTCATTAGATTCGGTGTTAGTATCATCATCTTTGCATTTAGCTAGGTAACTGGCCTTCTTTCCTTTGTCTGTTTAGTCTCAGGTATCTCTTCTTTTTGATTGTCGGTTGCTTTTGTAATCACCTATGTCATACATCTTTTCAATTGACTTGTCATTACTTCTATCATCTTTTCTTTTGTTAGACATCTTGCAGTAAAGTGTCCAATCTCTTTACAATTAAAACACACAAGTGGTAATTTACCTTTGCCTCTCTGCATTATTCTAGCCATAAGTGCTTCAATTTCATCAAGATCTTCTTCTTCACTTTCACTATCACTATCTTTTCTCATAGTGTGTTTATGACTTGATTTACTTATTCTCAAAGAAGATTTGAATGCAGACTCTATGTTTGGTAAGACACTATTATCAAAAAATTTCATCTCAAATGAAATCAGTCTTCCAATCAAACTATCTAGAGTAAAATTTATATTTTCTACTGCTCTCATTTCTTGTATGGAATATACTCTAATAGCATAAGTAGGTAGTAAGGTTCTTAGAATTTTACTTACCACTACATCTTCTTCTAGTACACCTCCAACTCCTTGGATAGCATTGACTACCTATTTAATTCTTTTCTTTTACTGTGTGATGTTTTCACCTCCTTTCATTTTGAGATCATCAAACTTTCCTCTAAGGCTTTCTGCCTTGGCTCTCAGAACATTCTTGTCACCACCATGTACAAGCATCAATTTGTCCCACATCTACTTTGCAATTTTGCAAGTTTTGACATCTTCAAACTCAACATCAGAGAGTGAGGAATCAAGCTCTATCATCATGTAGTTGTGTTCATGATTCTCTCTCATTTGTTCAACTATGGGTGCTCCTATGGGCAACACATATTCAATATCTAAGTATTGAGTAACATCATTTCCAATACCTGATAAGTGGAGTCTTATTCTGCTCTGCCATGAAGCAAAATTGTCTTTGTTTAACTTGGGCACATCTCATCTATTCATCTTGTGATCTTTAGCTTAGGTCTTTGAAACTTTCCTTCTAAGCACACAAGCTCTGATACCAATTGTTAGTAATAACTGAGAGGGGGGGTGAATCAGTGGCCTCAAAAATTAATCCTTAAATCAGCCCTTTAAAACTTATTGCCACTTTTGAGTCTCTAGTTATATTCAATCCTACAAGATGAATGCATTGAGATACTTATAACCAATTACCTCTTGTTATAATTCTTTGTAAAACCTTCTTCTGTATGTTTACCGATAAGCAGTCTTTCATTTACTGAAACATAGTAAATAGCTATAGTATACTGATCAATCCAGAATTGCATATATGAAATGTAAAATAGTAAAGTAATGAAACATAAACACATAACACATGAATTTTTAACATGGAAACCTTGTTAAGGGAAAAACCACTGGGACCGGTACCCCAAATTTTCACTCTTCTAAAGTGAGCTCAGTTAAGAGTTAACCCTGTTAAAGGTTACAAACACACTGTTAGGTGTGACCTTGTTAGAGGATTTAAAAGATAGTTTTTCACCTAGTATCTGGCATCTAATGCTACCATCCTTGATCAAACACTCACTTGGCCTATCAATAGGTATCGGGTATATCCAATGCTACTTTCTATGATCAAACTTTTTGATACTCCTGGGATGTATCTCAATTAAAAATGACTTTTAAGTCTTTCTTGGTTAAGAGACTTGATGCTTCAATGGTTAAACTGAAACACCAAAGTAATATGTTCACACATACAACTTGAATTGTAGATTTTTAGATCTATTGTAAGTGCATCACCTCTTTGATCAATATAACCAATTCAATAATTTTGCTCCACACTGTTTTGCTTTGTGATGTTGTCTCACTATTCGTCGGTGTCTGCAGAATGTAGCTCTTTCCTCAGCTTGTTGATCAGGTCTGAATGAAGACTTTCTTCTACTTCAGATTCTCTTCAACATCTATTCTCTCTTCTTCTCTTCACCCCACAATTCATAATGAATTGGTTTTATCTCTTTATAGACATGATTCACCATTTCTTGGCTTTCTTGATCTTGGCGTGATCCAAAATTATCGCCAATTAGATTTAAAGAAAAACTCCAGTTTTATCTCTTAGGGATCTTCTTTCCAAATGGAAAAATCAACTTTAAATCCATTACTTATCCTTGGCTTTATCTGGTCGATTAAAAAAATGATAAGTATCAGTTAATTCTATTTATATCTCTTGACAGCTAAGAATTTTGTCATTTCTAAACTCTTTGTTCTATCAGTCAACATTTTAGTTAGTCATCAGTGATAACTGACTGTTCTTTTGGTGTGACTTAAGTTGTCTTTGGGATCTTTGTCCATTGGGAAACACTGTGACTTTTCTCATCAGTAATGTCATGCATTTTCTCGTTGGGTAACACTGTGACTTTTCTCTTTTACTCTGATCATCGGTGTATACAATAACTTTGTGAATACTTGAGTTATATGCATTACTGATAGCATAGCCTTTGGTTCATTGGTTCTTTGAAGTCTTTGGCAGTATGTCCATGACCATATAAATTATATCAACTTAACATCAATGACAATACAATACATTAACTAATTTAATGCCTTGCATGATCATCAACTTAATATCTTCAAACATTCAATCAGTTATAGTTCATCAGCATCTTGCACCACTCAACTACATCATGACCATTATTTATATGATATCCCTGATAGTCTAGCTGATACTTTATTAAAGCATGTTTGATATAGGCTCCAGCACCATCATGCTCTCCCTTTCCATGTCCACTCTCAAAGAAACTCCAAAGATGTGGTATATTTTGGTATCGATGGTATCTACATAGTGCATAAAATGGCCTTTCTTATTTAAATTGTGTTTCACATCCATCTGACCAAACAAAATAATTTTCAATTTTGATGCCTTTGTTTTCCAAATATCTAAAAAAATTTTTAAAGCAATGCTCAACAAAATGTATGTCATGCTCTTTATTATCACTAATGTAAAATTGATATTCTTTCTTTATGACCCGTGTTTGATATGTACTTTCAACACCATCCAAATCTAATTGTGCATGTCAATAAGAAACATGTACCATGATAGTGACCTGCTCTATATAGTAGTATTCTACTTGAAGTTACTTTTGAGAAAAAAAAAAGAGTAATTTTTTGCAAAGTCAACAACCGATATAATTATTCCAACTGGAAAAGTTTCTCTTAGTAGTTGGAACTGTTCTGCTTGCCATTTAACAAAAAAAACATGATGCATATATGGTTGTATCAATTTACAAAAATTCTCCATAAATGTTTCAACACGTATCTCCTCCTCTACATATTCCAACCTTGTTGACTCTTTCTCAACTTTCACTTTAGACTTTATGTACTTGTAACTCTTACATTTTACCATCCTCGTCATGTCATTATCTTCAACTCTCAAAGGAAATTTAGCCAAATCCCTACATGTTTGACAAGTTCCTCTTATACAGTCTATTTTAGGTATTTCATGATCAATTGATTTGTTACATAAGATTGATGTTATGAATTGGCTTGGATGTTTCAGAAAAGCATTTTCATAGCCATCGCTTTCTTCTATCATATTTCTAAACCCTTGATAGTAGAGATAAAATTCAACATTATATCAACAACAACAAGTTTCAAAAGATTTATTTATCCTTACAAAATATGGCTTTAATCTTTCAAACATTGTTTGTCCAATCTTAATGTTAGGATTTTAATTACAAAATGAAAGATACAATTCATGTTGTGTGTTGTCCAATTATTGTTTTGTGTGCTGCAAATACTCCTTAGGCCCAGTCCTCTTCTTGATAACATCTCTTGTATTTGGTGAAGGACGAGTATGATCAGTCCAGAATTTCATAACCAAGATCCCAACTCTTTTGTTAATCCTATTAGAGCGTCAAGATCTACACATTAGTGCCCATTTACCTTCCAATGTAGTATCATCCAAATTGATTCTCCTTTTCAAATAATGTCCTAGTGTCTTCCTATTGTACCCGATATGAGATGAAAGTGAAGAATTTTTTTTTTTTTGGGACATGTTTTTATTTAAAATAAATGTCAGTGTCACTCTTCTTGAAATGGACTTATATGCAGATCTAGTTGTTTTCCCAATGAAATGCAAACCTTCCTTAACACTTTCAACAATATTTTTTTGTACGTTAGACACTTTTTTCCTTTTCAAGCTTGCATCTACACCCAACAAATTTAATGGCTCTTTTAACTCATCTTTAAGAAGTGTAATTGATAATAGTTTGGTTTTTTCAAGTGTATCAAGATTCTCAAATTGTGCAATTATTTTCTTAGACTTTTTAGTCAATGCCCTCTTCGTAGTATTTATGGGTTGTTTAGCATAATCTCTCAATTTTTCCACATCCATTTCAATTAAATACTAGGATAAAATAACAATCTCATTTGTTTCTTGTACTTGGGTTTCAAACAAAATTAAAAATTCTGTTAATATCTCATCTTAAGGGGAAAGACCCAAAATGCATAATTAACCACAAAGAGACTAAATTGAGATAGTGGGGGAGAGTCAGAGAGAGAGATAAAGAAATGTGTACTTGTTTGGGATTCTCAAGGTTGCACTTGTTGAGCTTGTTGACATTGCGATGACCCTTATCCAACTTCTAAAGGTTGGGCTTGTTGACCTTGCAATGACCCTTCTCCAACTTCATAAGGTTGTGCTTCTTGAGAATTTCATGCACACAAAGATATAATTATTTTAAACAAAATTCTGAATGAAATTCCATGTCCTATTGTTTGTAATTACATGGACTAATAGGTCTAATTGTGTCTAATTAGGTCTAAGTGGGTCTAACGAGGTCTTAAGGGGTCATATAACCTATCATAGGTCCCTTTAGGTATAATTGGGTCTAATTGTGTCTAATTAGGTCCTAAAGGGTCTAATTGTGTCTAATTATGTCTAATTAGGTCATAAAGGGTCCTAATAGCTTGTAATTGGATCTAATTAGGTCCTAAAGGGTCTAATTGGATCTAATTAGGTCCTAATACCTTCTAATTGGATCTAATTAGGTCCTAAAGGGTCTAATTGGATCTAATTAGGTCTTAAAGGGTCTAATTGGATCTGATTAGGTCCTAATGGGTCTAATTGGATCAAATTAGGTCCTAAAGGGTCTAATTAGGTTCTAATACCTTCTAATTGGATCAAATTAGGTCCTAAAGAGTCTAATTGGATCTAATTAGGTCCTAAAGGGTCTAATTGGATCTAATTACATCCTAATGGATCTAATTGGATCTAATTAGGTCCTAAAGGGTCTAATTGGGTCCTAAAGGGTCCAATCAAATCTAATTAGGTATCAATACCTTCTAATTGGATCTAATTAGGTCCTAAAGGGTCTAATTAGATCTAATTAGGTCCTAATGGGTTTAATTGGATCTAATTAGCTCCTAAAGGGTCTAATTGGGTCTAATTGTGTCTAATTAGGTCCTAAAGGGTCTAATTAGATCTAATTAGGTCCTAATACCTTCTAATTTGATATAATTATGTCCTAAACTAGGGTATAATTGGATCCAATTAGGTCCTAATACCTTCTAATTGGATCTAATTAGGTCTTAAAGGGTCTAATAGGATATAATTAGGTCATTATGGGTCTAATTGGAACTAATTAGGTCCTAAAGGGTCTAATTGGATCTAATTAGGTCATAAAGAGTCTAATTGGATCTAATTAGGTCCTAATACCTTATAATTAGATCTAATTAGGTGCTAATGGGTCTAATTGGATATAATTAGGTCCTACAGGGTCTAATTGGGTCTCATTGTGTCTAATTAGGTCCTAAAGAGTCTAATTGGATATAATTAGTGTTAGAGTTAAAAGGGTATTTTTACTTATTAATTAAATCATTATTGATTTAATTATTAAAGACACCTTTTTATCTCTTGTTCACTTAAGCTAAACTTTAGGTATGCAATAATTGATTCTTTTATTAATTATTCATGCAACCTAGGTTTCTCCACCCTTCTTAGGGTTAACCTAGGTTTCTTCACTCTTCTTAGGGTTTTGATCTCCTTTATAAGCATTGATCATTTTGTAATTATTGAATCACTCTCGGGAATTTTACCTCAATTCCTTCTCTTAATGATATTTCATATTTCTTGGACATTTTGAGTTGTGTCTCCATTCTTTGCTTTGTGAAAGATTATTATGTTGCAGGTGATCTTGGCTTATGAATTTGATGAATTCTAACATGGTATTAGAGCCTTGCTGCTGCTACCCGTTCTTGAGTTTTTGAAGGTTTTGGAGCTCCAAGGGTTTCAAGGATCTGGAGGGGATTTTTGTTTGGAGCAGTTTGAGCAAAAACTGACATCTGGGTTGTGTCCAGAATGCCCCAAAATCCCTATTTTCATATAAGGCACATCCTATTTGGACAGTTGAAATTTGGTCCCTATTTTTTCTTGGCATGCTTTACGAGGTAAAAATTCCCTTCAATTTTTGTGCCGCATAGATTTCTGTGTCATCTCAATTTCCATGTTGCCTCAATTTTTGTGCTGCCTCAATTTTTGTGCTACCTTTATTTCCGTGCCACCTCATTTTTCGTGTCACCCAGTTGCATGGAGGAGAAAGAAAATGGCAGCCCTATGTTTTTAAAACAAAAAAAATATAACATTTTTTAATGTTTTTTTCTTTAATAAAAACAACATCCTTTTTTAATATTTTTTTAAATAAAAATAATATAAATGTTTTTTAATTTTTTTTAATAAAAAAATATATTTGTTTTTTTGTGTTTTTTTCTTAAAAAAAATATGTATTTTATTTTTTTAATTAATTTTTTTTTTAAAAAAATTGTTGTTTTTATTGTTTTTTTCATTAAAAAAATAATTTTTTTTTTCTGCCAAATTTGGCTGAAAATCTAGAGGCAGTCTAGATTTGGAGGACTACCAGTTTAGTAGGGCTCTGCCAATTTCAGCTGAGACTTCATGAGGTTCATTTGGTTTTTGATCTTGTGGTGGTTTTTTGCTCATAACTTCAGCAAACAAAGGCATTTTTCGCCAAACGAGATATCGACGGAAAGTTGGTTCCGAGGCCGATCTAATTTTTCAGGTTTGGTTATCTGATTTTTCCATCTTGCAGGTTTTTTTCCAGTAAAATTCAGGTTACCTTTTGCGCTCCTGTCACTATATCTTGCTCCTTCGAACTCCATTTTTTGACTTCCGCATGACTTCAAAAAGTTGGTTCTGTTCTCCTTCTTTTTGTATGGGTCTCATTACCAGAATCTTCTCCAGGTATTTTTTATTCATTTTTTTGAATTTTTGCAATCTGGTAGATATCTTGGATGTTTTAGGTCTTGGGATCATTTTCTGTGCATGGGATGACTCCTTGAGAGTAGTTACATATGTTTCTTTAGCTTTCAGGCATTCCTGGATATTATATACATCTTTTTTTGTAGCTTTATTGCAAACACACTAAGATAAAGTGCCATCATTCATGTTTGGGATCCCGCACATTTTGTGTCTAATTGTACTCGCACTATATTATAAAGTGCCATGGGGGGTTTCTGAACCTTTGTCAAGTGAGTGTTCCTTCCATGAAATTAGACTCATGTGTGTCAATGACTGATCATCCTTGACACATACTTTTTTTTGTGCTTGTATGTTCTTTATCATGCAATTATTCTTGGCAGTCTCTTGGTGTATTTTTTATACCTCTCCCTATTAGCATTATGGGGGGTATCTATTGTTGGTTCTAATGCTTCCTTGGTTCATTGGAGTGAACTATGTTTTTCAGTTTGTGTTCCTATTGTACACCTCTTTTCATGATTCATGGTTCCCAAGCTTTCCAAGTGTGAGGGTTAGTAGCAAAGGTTTTACAAATGATATAAATCCAATACACAAATACTACTAAAACGAATAACTTGAAGCATAACCAATAAAATGTACAAGCACAAGAAAGGAAAACAAATGAATGAAAACCCCGAAGCGCTTGAAGCTTCTATTGTCTCTCTCTCTACTCCTTCTAAAATGTTGTTTTTGACGCTCAGTATTGGTGTGGGCAGCATCTACGACTTGAGAAGCGTCAAGAATTTGATACTTGAAATGGGTCTGTGATCGCAAGATGGCTTGAATGCTAGAACCAAACTAACATAGTAATGACACACAAGAGCTTGAAATCCTAGATCCTTCAAATGGTTATGAAGGGTTTATTATATAGGAATTAAGGATGAAATGAACGGTTGAGATCAATCCCAGAGATAGGGAGATGAACGGTTGAGATCAAAGCGAACAAGAGAAGCCATCAGTAAACTCCACCTCTTCAATTGTTAAAGAGAAGACAAAGTTTGGCTGACTGCAGAGCTAATTGTGAGTTACCTTTTTAAACTGAAGACGTGGGTGAAGTTACCCATGTGGACTGGAGAGGTGGGTGAAGTTATCCATGTGGACTGGACAGATGGGTGGAGCAACCCATGTGATCTGATTGGAGTTATCTCTTTGAAGATAAATGAATATTTAATTCATTTATTTAATTAAAGTTTTCAACATGTGAGATAATTGAATTCTTTTTGGTTTAGAATTGCTTTATTGAATGAAATTAAATTAATTTAATTGGAAGAATTTAATTAGTAAATTTAAATATTTAGATTTAAACTATAGGAAATTGAATTTAATTAATTAATCAATGGTAATTAATCAATTAAGGTTAATTAATTAAATAAAATTAATTATTTAATTAATTTTGGGAATTTGATTAGATGATTTGGGGAATGAATTTAGAGGAAAATAGATGATTAATTAATGATTAAAAAACCATTAATTAATAGATAAAAATTAGTGTTTTTAATGTAAAGTCGCAAGCCTGTCCATTTTTGGGTGTCTACATTTACCCCTCTTTGATGCGATGTGACTTGTCACAGTGTGTCAAAGAATTTTAAGATTTGATCCTGCCCTAGTGATAGGAAGTGGACTATATGCCCCCTCAACAAATTAAGCATAGAAAATGCGTCAGATGAGCATTAATTTGTTGAAAAAGTGAATCACTATATAATGATGATGAATGAATTCCTATGTTAGTTATGATGTTATTGATGATGGATCCATTGATTATATGATCTACTATGCACATGTTTTGGATTTTTCTTATGCAATAAATGAATGCAATCTACCATGCACAAAATTTTTGAGTAATGCATGTGTTATTTAGAAGGAAGTTAGTTTGGAATGTGATCTATGGGATTGATTGATAGATATGGAATGATAGAAAGGAAATTTTTTCTTTTTTGATAGATATGATTTGATAAAGGATGAGTGTCCTAAGTCGCTGCCCCTATTTCCAATATTTGTCATCATTGCATCTTTTTTTTATTTTTTGAAATTCTGAAGAGCGTCCAATGCATCCAGATCACATACCACCTAGATACTGACATGACCTCTTGATAAGCGAAAGGAGTAGAGAGATTGAATAGAAAGAGAACCTAGTGCACCCAAATATTGACCATCTGGGTTCAGCTATGTTCCCTTTTTGAAAAGAAAGAGAGCCAAAAACACCCAAATATTGACCATCTAGATATCGCTTTGTCCTCTAAATTTAACTAAAAAAAAGAAACCAAGATAGAACTCCTATGCACCCAGAGTCCATCTGGATAACACTGCAAGCTCTTAATTCTGTAAAGAAAATCCAAACCAAACAAGATAGAACTCCTATGCCCCTAGAGTCCATCTAGATAGCACCATGAGCTCTTGATTGCAAAATAAAAGAAAAGACCATAGAAACCAAGATAGAACTCCAACGCACTCAAAGTCCATCTGAATAGCACAGCAAGCTCTTGATTCTATAAACTAAACAAGCAAATAAAAGAGAAGGAATGTCCAATTCTTTCCCAAGGTTAAGCTCAGATTGTGGAACTGCATGGCTACCAGTTAAGTGACAGCGCCTTCCACATTTATCCTAAATCATCATGGCCCTGAAATCAAAGTGAACATTCGACAGATAACAATCAAAGAAAATAAGTCATGATCTATCATAGCTACTCTCCTGACATGGTGGATCCTACAGTAGCGTAAGAACATAACCGTGAAATATAGATTGACATATGACTGATTGACTGACCTAGTCAACATTTTTGGATGATTCCTCAATGCAGTTGGATTCTCTTGATTAGGTCGACTCCTTGATAGGCTTGATTGCTTTGATTGCTTGAGTGTGTCTGGTTTCAATAATAGATTACTCATATAAGACTGACCTGTCTAGTTTGAGCATATCCATCACTGTGTAAGATGATTAATATGATTTGATTGATTGATTGTGATCGTGTTGGCAGCTGATCAAGCTATGTCAAATGGGCCCCATGCTGGTTCGCAAAGCTCATGATTGTGACAATTGATAGATTGGCTTGGTTGTCAGTTGCTTGCTAATTGATTTGATAGATTGATAAAGTTGTGTCAGATTAGCCCCAATGCTGATTCGCAAAGCTCATGATTATGACATTGATTGACTGGATGTGATTGCCCTTTTCTCTCCTGATAACCAAGTTGGTTTTATTGTTTGGGATTTTGCAATTTTTTTAATGTTTTTTATGAAGATTGATTTTCTCAGTTAATTTTGATCTTTTTAGATTTTTGATGAGTTTTCTGATTTTTTGGGATTTTTCTAGGACATTAGAATAGCCCCCTAGTCTGGTGGACTAGTAATAACCATGGGTAAGTGCTTGGTTCTCAGAGGGGAATGTAATTTTGTATATAGCTTGGGTAGTCAATCTTGCATTTGAAGTGTGCTCAAGCTTTTGGAAGTCATTAATGGTGAAGTTGGATTTGATCACTTGGTGCCTCTTTGCCAGGTTTTCACCAAGGTACCTACTCAATAGTGCATATTTTCCAGGTTTTCCCTGAGAGAGTAATTTTTTTTCTCTTTACTTTTTTTGGTTTTTTTATTCTTTTTGTTGTCGCCAAGGCGCCTGATTGCCAGGTTTTCACCAAGGTAACTTTTGTATTTTCTAATTTTTTTGGTATTTTCTGGATATGTAGATAGGTGCCTTAACCATAGAGTCCTCAAGGGTAGAACCTCTTGAGGTGCATGTTGTTGATGTATCTAGGGAGCTAATCTCCTTCTGGTTTCGCTAGTATGAATGCCCCACTCTGAGTAGAGATGACAATGACAAATGGGCCTAGCCAGTTAGGCTCAAACTTTCCAGGTTTGACTCTTTCTACTTGGTTCTTTTGATTTTCCATGAGGAAAAGGTCTCCTACCTTAAATTTTCATGGCTTCACCTTCTTTTGATAATTTCTTCTAAGGTGATTTTGATATCCTTGTAAGTGGTTGAAGTCATGTTGTTTTCTTTCATCTAGTAACTCCAGTTCACTAAGTCTTGCTACTCTGTAGTCTTGATCTAAAACTAGGTTCTTTAATGATATCCTTAGGGATGGGATTTCCACTTCGAGGAGTAATACCACCTCTAATCCATATACTAGGGAGAAAGGAGTGACTCCTGTAGGTGTTCGCACACTAGTTCTGTATGCCCATAATGCCAAACTAAGCTATAAATGTCAGTCTCGCCCTGATTCGTTCACTATTTTCTTCAAGATTTTCAAGATTGTCTTGTTTGTAGCTTCAGATTGGCCATTCCCTTGAGGATAATAAAATGAGAAGAACCCTTGCTTGATATGGAACTGTTCGCATAGCTCTTCAACATCCTTGTTTTGGAAAGGTGTACCATGAATTGTCAGGATATTTTGAGGGATCCCGTATTGACAAATAATGTGGTTAAGTATGAACATTGCTATTTTCTTTCTAGTTATGTAAGTGAGAGGAATTTCTTCCACCCACTTGGTGAAGTACTATGTTGCTGCTATGATGTATTTGTGTCCATTTTCTAAAGAAGGTGTAATTTTGCCTACTAGGTCAAATCCCCACATGGAAAATGGAAATGGTGATGTGATAGGATTTAGTTCTTGGGCTAGTGCATGGATGAGGTCTCCATGAATCTGACACTATCTACACCTTTGTACATGTTTGTGTGCATCTGTCTCTATTGTGGGCCAAAAGTATCCCATGCGAATGATTTTCTTAGCTAAGGTGTTGCCACCTCTGTGAGTTCCACATATTCCTTCATGTACCTCGTACAAAGCTTTCTGAGATTTCATGGAAGTGAGACATCATAGTAGCGTTCCATCTAGACTTCATCTATATAAAGTAGTTGACAGGATGGTATACCTAGAGGCTTGGTGGATGAGGGACTTTCTCTAGTTCCTAGACAAGTTGGGAGGTAAGACACTGCTTTGGAGGTAGTTATAGACATCTTGGTACCATGGGTTTTCAGGACCAACAAGGACGCATGATGATTCTGTGATAGATGCTTGATGTGATGGCACCAAGAGTTTCTCTACTAGAAAATGGAATGTTGTTTCATTGTCTGGCATATCAATCAATGATGTTATGGTAGCCATTGCATCTGCAGCTTTGTTCTATCTCGTGGTACTTGCTTGAAGAAGATGTAATGGAACTTGGTGCGTAGTGTTTCCATCTGTGCTCTCTATGTATTAAGATTTTCATCTTTGGTCATATAATCATTTATGACTTGACTGATGATAAACTATGAGTCTCCAAAGACCTTAAGGTTCTTGATTCTCCATTGAATTGTTATTTTTAGACCGATGACCAGTGCTTCATATTATGCTATGTTGTTTTTGCATGGGAAGTTGAGTCTGAAAGACTCTGGAATTGTATCATCATCTGGAGTGATAAGCACTATCCCTACCCCCGCACCATGGTTCATGCATGACCCATCAAAATATAGTTGTCATACCTCGATCGCTAGTTGTAGTGTCATAATAGATTCATCAAGAAAGTCAGAAATAATAGGCTGATGGTCCTGAATGGGTGCCTCCACTAATTAATTCATGATCATTGGCCCTTTGATGGCCATTCTATCTATGTACTCAATTTCAAACTCACTTAGGATCATTATTCACTTTGCAAGTCATCTGATGAGCACTGCTTTGCTTAGGAGGTAGTTCAAAGGATCAATATGTGTGATAAACTTGGTTTGGTGACTCAACATATAATGTCTCAGCTTCTAGGAAGTGAAGACAACTGCAAGACATGACTTTTCAATTTCCATATAGTTGAGCTCATATCCTACCAATGTTCTGCTTAGATAGTATATGGACCTTTCTTTACCTGTGTCATCGTGTTGTGCCAGGAGTACTCCTAATACTGATTCTGTTGCTGAGATATACAAAAGCAATGGTCTACCTTGGACTGGTGGCACCAATATAGGATACTTAAGGAGGTATTCCTTGAATATTTGGAATGCTTGTTCGCATTGTTTTTTATTAAGGTAAAAGCAGGTTTTGAAGGGAACCCCGAAACCCTTTAACAAAACAAAGAAAGGAAAGGCTAAAAAATCCCCACGAGCAACAGACTGGCCCAAGGATGGGAACAATCAACAGAGGGTCAAAACCCAGATTTAGCAACAATTACATTCAAGACAAAAAGCACAAAAGAACAGCTAGAAAGAAAACAGAGAGGAAACCCGCCAGCACCAAAATCAGAGCAAAGATTTTAGAAGGCTTTCAGAGTCCACCAGCTGAGTCTTCATAGTAGTCACATTCTCTCTCAGCTTCTGGAGGTCCGTATCTTCATTCTTCTGCACCTTGGATCTAGTGCGAGTTCCAGGTCCCGAGTGCAGGGAAGAAACAGGGTGATCAGCATTGTCTTTGTTGTTTTCCAGCCAATTGCTCAGAGAAATCAGATTCTCGAGCGTAGCCTTCATTCCAGTGTTTACCAGTGTGAGAAAGTGTTTCATCATTTCTTCATTCCCACTAATCTTCTTCTGAATGGGAATCATTTCTGCTTCAACAGCATTTCTAATTTTTTCCTCAACATCATCATTAACAGAAGCATTGTGTTTTTGGGAGATATCATTCCTAATAATATTAATGGTTTCCTCAATCATAGAGCTCTTGTTCTCCATTTTAATGCATCTATTTTTGAGTTCCACCAGATCAGATTGAACCCACTTATCCAAATTATAACTGTATATAGACTTATTTTTTGCAATTTCTAGTGGAGACATGATAGTAGTCCTTCTCACCTCGCTGTCCATCCTGCGGATATCTGTTTGGAGAGACTAAAATTTACTCCCCTTGAAAGTTCTATCTCTATCCTCTTTCCTATTATCCTTCTCATGGCTCGGGGACTCATATGGCTCAGAATTATCCTCTTCAAGAACTTTGAAGCTATTATCCCCTAAGTGTTCCGCATTACTATCAATTGTTTTAATGTTTTCTTCTTTATTCTTCATTGTCTCAGTCCCTTTAGTCTCCTTTTCAACAGAGTTCTCATTAATCAGACCAGAATTAACTTTTTCCCCAGAATTAGGGAAGATACTTCTACCCTTAGCATTAATATTTTCATGGTCCACCATGACCTTCTCCACAGGGGTGTTTGGAAGCAGCAACATAGTACTAGGTCCCTGCTGACTAATCTGGGCATCATCAATAACAGAGTCCCGAGAGGTATGCTCCTTACCATCTGAAGACTGGATATGAAGATGGGAAGGAATATCCAGAGCAATCTTTTCTGTGTCATCAAAGCCTCTTGAGAGATTAGGTTTCTTCAATACAACCGGGGGTAAAGAAGAGGATGGGCCAGAGGAAATGGAGGCTTTTTTGGATTTTGAGGAACTGGGCAGAGTCCCCACAACCTTCCTCT
>MU227195.1:551129-562853 GCA_018584345.1 Thuja plicata | reverse complement strand
GAAGACCAATTTCCATTAGCTTTATTCTTACCTAAAGGTTGTCCATCATTTGCTTCAGAAGACTTACCTTCACTATCTTTTATCTTTAGTACATCTTCGGGGATTTGGAATCTCGATAGAGGGGATATTGCCCTTGTTCGCATTGTTTGATCCATATGAATTTGACATCTTTGTGCAGTAGATGTTAGAATGGGTGACACTTGTCTACTAATTGAGCCATGAAGTGCCTGATTGATTGGAGCCTTCCTTGTAACCCTCTTAGTTTCCTCAGGTTCGATGGTGGAGGCATGTCCAATATTGCTTTGACTTTCTCTGGGTCTACTTTGATGCCACTATGTGACACTATGAACCCCAGTAAGTTTCCTTCTGTCACACCAAATGCACATTTCTTTGGGTTTAGATGAACCTTGAATTCCAAAATTCTGTCAAAGATTGGTCCCAATACTTGTAGATGATCCTTGCGAAGCATTGATTTGGCTAGTATGTCGTCCACATAGTCTTCCATTGTTTTTGGATGAGATCATGAAATATAGTTGTCATAGCCCTTTGATATGTTGCTCCGGCTTCTTTAGACCAAACGACATGACATTCCAACAATATGTCCCCCAAGGACATGTGAAAGCTATTTTGTGTTGATCTTTTGCTGCAATCCTTGTCTGATTATACCTTGAAAAGCCATCCATGAGTGATAGAATTTGATGTCTAGTGGTTAGATCTACTACCATATCAATGTTGGGTAAGGGAAATTCATCCTTGGGACAAGCTATGTTGAGATCTCTGAAGTCTTTGCAAATCCATATCTGACCACTATGCTTTGTAATTGGTACCAAGTTAGATATCCAGTCTGCATATGGTATAGGTCTTATGAACTTAGCATCTAGGAGCTTTTTAAACTCTACCTTGACTAGAAATGCAACATGGGGATGCATCTTTCTCAGCTTCTGCTTGATAGGTTTGGTGTTGGGCAGAAATAGGAGATGGTGTAGTACTAGCTTTGGAGCTAACCCCTAGCTTTGGAGCTAACCTCAGCATATTTGAGTAGGACCATGCGAAATTGATCATCCTTTCTTTAAAGAAGCTGATAAGTTGTTCTCTGTTCTCAGGGGTGAGTGATTTTGCCAAGTATATGTTCTTTGGGTTCTTTTCATCTCCCAAATTGACTTCCTCTATTTCTTCTGCTAGTAATTCCAATTTCTCCTTTGTCAAGGGGAGGAGTTCCTTTTTTCCATCTTCTAGCACCTCAGTGAGGTTTTCGCTAGAAGATACGTCTTGTTTTATCTTTTTATCATTCTTTTTTTCTTTTTTCTTTTATGGACTGGAAAGAGGAGCTACCTCCCCAAAATATGTTTCTCTATCGAGGTCAATGGAGAAGCCTACCTTGTGGTCTCCTAATGGAATTCCTTCCCTAAGTCCCATGAAATCAGAAATAGCCACATCATTCTCAAAGAAATCTAAATTAGGGGGTGCTTATTGATCCCACTCTATTAGCTCTGGCTGTATAAGATAGATACTTTCAAGGTTGTCTGACTCTGGTTGACTGAAAGGGCCTACAGACATGATTCCTATCAAATTAGACTGTGATGTGGATGCACCACTTAAGGTTTGATAAATGACATGCTTATCTATGCAGGATTATTTGGCAATGGACAATTGGTCAAATAAGTCTTCTAGGTTTATGATAGTGTCTGTTCGAGGGGAATAATCTGGGATCGATGGTTCAGAGTCATGAAAGGATCTCCACTCATACTTGTCAGAGTCATTCTCAATAGAATGCTTTTCATATGTCTCACTTCCTTCATTATCATCGAATTCTATGTGGAGGTCTATTCAGGTTTGTGTGGTTCCCTCTTCGGTGGGAAACAATTATGCTAATATGTTGCTTATCAAGACGTGCTATGTGTTGTTCCCCTGGTGCATCTCTTCTATTTTTTTCTGATTGATTTGGATGTCTAGGATCATAGGACTGGTTCTTTGTTGTCCATAACCCAACCCTCTTGTGTTTCTTTGTGTTGGTGGGAGAGACAATTCCGTTATGCCTTAATGTCTTGCCCCCAGGCTAGTTGTACCATCATACCCAAATATTTGTAACATTGTATAACCATTACCATAGTTTGACAAGGGTAGGGTTTATTGGATGGTCTCTTGTGGGTCTTGGTATAACCATGTACCGATATCTTTTTCAAATGGCTTTTCTTCAGCTATGTCTCCCCATTTGACAAAGGTTGTGGGTGGACATATGAATAGAACAGGCTATGGAGTTTTTGTTGTAATAACAAGTTGTGGCATGCCATAAGTTCTCAGGCTCTAAGGCATGTGTATGATGGTGAAAGCCTTTTCATATCTGTACTCACCATAGCCTTTGTCGGTGATGGATATTTTGCAAGCTTTCCGTGTGACATCCTTAAGATCTGAATCTTAAGAGGAGGGGATACTTGCATCTTGATTAATGGCTATCTTTCCTACTATCCATGCAACATCCTTAGGATTTGAATCTGAGGAGGATGGGATGCTTTCATCTTGGTTTGAGGGTACCTGGTTATCAATTCTGATTTGGATAGTATTACAATATTGGAAAGGATTAGGATCTCCCTCTATGATGATTTCCTCCCCCTGGTGTGGTAACTTGATGCATTGATGGTACATCAAAGGTATGGCTTGCACTTCATGTATCCAAGGTCTCCCTAGTAGCATGTTGTATCCCAACTCAATATCTAGGATCTGGAAGGGAGTTTTTTTTACCACTAGACCGATACGGATAGGTAGAATAATAATACCTTTAGAGGACCTTTCCTCTTCATCATAAGCTCTAATATTTATCCTCCTTATGACATCAATGCTTGATTATGAATAGCCCAGTTGTTTGATTAAATTTAGAGTATAGATATTTAACCCAGCTCCACCATCAACAAGGACCCTACGGATAGCACTTTTGTGGACCTCGACAAGTAAGTGAAAAGGATCATTGTGAAGGGGTTTATGCGGTGGTACATCTTAGTCTATAAATGTGGCATGTTTTTAGGTATCTATATGGTTAACCATCATTTGGAATCTCTTGGGTGTTATTTCCCTTGTGACAACTGCATTCTGAAGGGCTTGGTCAAGTGCTAGTTTATGCTACGAAGATATGCGTAGTAGGTCAAACATGGAGATCTAGGTAGCTGTGCGCTTTAGTTGATCAACTAAGCTTGGCTGTGGATCTAAGTTTTCTTTAGGATTGGTAGATATAGTAGATGAGGATTGTACTCCTTGCAAGATGACTCTAGCATGATGCGTTGTTACAACACATTTGTTACCTTGGTCTTTGATAGTAATAGTAGCCACATGGCTATCTGAAGGATTGAGGCAATTGGTAACATTATCACTGTTGGCATATGTATAGTTAACTTGTTTTTCCTATCCACTAGACCTGAAGGCTTTTACCTTTTTGTGATCATGAAAGGTATCATTGAAGATAGTGTGATCAGTTGTGCCTTTGGTTTGGGTATTTGTCACATCGATGGCCCCTGTGTTAATTAGGTCTTGGAGAGCGTGTTTCAATCAATAACAGTTAGATGTTTTATGTCCTTTCACTTGATGAAACTCATAGAAGTCATTGTCATTATACCACCTTGGTTTGTTTTCATCCTACTCAAAGTCCCTGATTTAAGGGAGAGTGATAGTGTTTGATTGTATTAACTTGCATAAAGCTACTTCTATCGGCTCTCCTAATGGTGTCAAATCTCATTGTTGGAATTGAAACTGTGGTATGTGTTGATTCTATTGTTGACTATTTGACATAGGGGCCACTTGTATAAGGAGAGGTTGGTTTTGGGTGTATACTTTTTGAGTGGGCCCTATGGGTTTTTGGTTGGCCACGGGTGCGCCTTGCAGTGACACCTTGGGTTGTGCATAGTTGACTGTCTTCACATCAATGACACCATCGCTAGTGACATTTTTGTTTTTTTTCCACCACTTAGCTTTGTCCGTTGCATTTTTTTTTATATTCATTTGTGTTGGATCTACAAGGATTCCTCATTTTACTAAGTTCTTCTCACAACAAACTCCTTGTTCGATGAGTTGTGTGAAGTTCAGAGCTAATTGTAACTCTGTTGTGAATGACATGTCTAGAATTAGATTGTCAACAAACATGACTATTAGGTCTTGTTCAAGCACATCATATGTTATGTGGTTTTTTGTATTCCTCCATCTCTGTAGGAATTTCACAAAAGACTCTCCATCCTTCTGTTTGATATCACAAAGGTCTTTGATGCTGACCGTGCACTTGATGTTATGATGGAAGTGAGCTATGAACTTTTCAGCTAGTTCTCCCCAAGACTGAATTCCATGAGGTAAATGTGAGAACCATTCCATTGCTGGTTTGGCCAAGCTTTGTGGCAATAGTCACATTAAATATGTCTCATCATGGGTGACTTCAACGCAACTAGTAAAAAACTCTCAGATATGTTCAATAGGGTTGGTATTTCCCCTATATTTGTCAAATTTTGGTACCGAGAAGTGATTTGGGAATGTAGACATGTGGAGAGAATGGTCAAAGGGGTATGGGTATAAATCCTCTACAGTGTAGGATTTAGTTTGCCCCTAATTTTGCATATCCATAATTTGGGTTTGAAGGGTTTGCATTTGTTTCATTGACATGTCCATTTGATATTAAGGTTGGTGTGTGAGGACATTCCTCTATGTTGTAGTGGGTATGAGGCTGCACCTCTGTGTCCCTTGAGTAGGCACATAGGATTTCATCCTGGGGACTTGATATTGATTTCCCACTGAGTGATTTTCCAATGGGGGCACATGAGTAGCCCATGGTGGGTTTTGATACATTTGTTGTTGTGATTGAAACTAGGGTTGATACTGCTGGGGTTGATATTGCTTCTGCTGAGGTTGGGGTGTAAGCTGGGGTTGTTGTTGTTGAGGTTGGAATTGAGGAAACTAAAGCTGGGGTTGTTGTTGCGGGGGTTGGATTTGAGGCAACTGAAGTTGGGGTTGTTGTTGTGGGGGTTGGAGTTAAGGCAACTGAAGCTGGGGTTGTTTTTGCAGAGGTTGGATTAATGTCAAAATGGGCAAAGGTGTAGCCTTGGGCGGGCATTGACTGTAAGTTGTACCTACAGAGATGGATCCATGTGGGCATAAGGTGTTGATCCCAAGACTAGTATGAATTGACTGCAGCAGTGACATAGTTTCATAACAGTTGGTTTTTGATGTAGCTTGAGAGCTTGATTGCCCCGACCATGTGACCGAAGGTGGGAACATACTAGTAACCACAGGTGCACTCAATTTCTAGCCTGTCATGTTTTGAGTGGAAGATGTGTTGGCCTGGTTCATGTCATTGGTTTGACTGGGTATTGTCTATGTCAAAGTGGGTAATACCAATGGTGGGAAGATTTGAGAGACAATAGGCAATATCTAAGGAGGCTGAGTAGTGTTTTGACTGTGTGAGAGGGTTTTCAGGCCATATGGTCAATACAATAAATTCAGCAGGGAGTTTGACTTCCTTCTTTATCAGCATGGCTAAGAAGCATTTAGGATTCCTCTCTACAATAGAATCAACTACTTGTGTGGAATAAGAATCTTTCCCTATATCCTCTAGTTCCTCTTCTATGACATTTTGGAAAAGAGCTCCCCCATGGGGTTGATAAATGAACAGAGTAGAAGTGGTGTTACAAAAGGATCTTTCTCTTGGTCTATTTCCCAAGAAGGGAATCGGTTGATATATGACTCATCAGGTTGTGTTCTACCCTTAGACCTTGTGTAAGGCCCTCCATGAGGTGTTTGAGACATAGTTTGGTCCAGGTTTTGTAACTAAAACAAGTGATATAAAGAAAACAAGGAAAAAAAATCCTTTCTAAGGAAGTCTGAGTTATGTTTTGGACAAGGGTAATTCTAAGGATAGATTTTGATATATCTTGATTTAAAAGTGGTGATGATGTAAAAAGATAAGATTTGTCAACCTTTTCCTTAGACAAAGTCACTTTGATAAAGATGATGATATTTGATATGATGAGATCAAGGTATTTCGAGTCTGAGCTTTCGAACTAACAATGTTTTAGACAATAATCATGATTTTCAGAGAAGGGATGATCTTTAATGTTTAGAGATTCACACAATCTTCTTCGCATTTTCCTGGGATAGACACTAGTTTTGGACACCAAATGAAGAGTTCTTTCAAGGTTTTTAGGTCAAAACAGGAATAAAGTATCTTTGGTCAATTGCGGTACAACTCCACCAATTGTGGTAAATTAAATGGTCGATTGAGGTAGTTTGTCACCAATTGCAGTAATAAACAAGATGATTGCGGCAATAAACAAGTTAACTGTGTTGGAACTGAAAAAAGAAGTAAGGGTTTTTGAAGTACCATGTTAAAATTGTGTTTTGACCCCCTATAAATGCTTTTTGAGCCTATTTTCCTAGATGAGATTCTGAAGTTTTCCATGCATGTCAAGTACTCATCGCTCTTATTTAGGCATATGAAGACATCCTAGTTCATTAATTTCAAGTTTTGAGTTATTTCGTGATGTCTTGTTTTGAGCACTTGTCAAAATCTGCATTTGTGCCAGTGTCAATCTGTTGTAACAGGCCTAGTTTGCCTTTGAATATCTTGTGTCCTATTAAGTTTCATGGCCCACCACTTTGGGGAATGTTGAGTATGTGTATCAAAGAACCTACGTTTCAAATCCTAGGTCATTACAATATGTTTTGACTAGGTTTTAAACCCCTCAAAGTTGGTAGTTTACTATTGTCATGCATTGTGTAATTGATCAAAATTCTTAGTCTTATTTGACTGACTGTAACTTTTGACCTTGTGACCTAATTGAAAAAATTCCTTTTGTACCCCATTAAAGAGGTCAAATAATTTTTGAGTCTCCGTCTTCAGGTCACGACGAATCCATTTAGTCAGTTTGCTAAGCCCATTCCATTTAAAGTTTCTATTAGCATGCCAAACTATCAAATGTTGATTTCTGAATAACCTACTTTGAGGTCTTACAATTTTACACCTGGTTGAATGAAATGGAAAATTGAATACTCCCCGGTATTGTAAGCATGTAAAGTTTCTACCATGAATATTTTCAGGCCATGATGAATCTGTTTGCTCAGTTTTCCAATCCGATTCCATTTGCAATTTCTAATATTTGTATGTAGATCAGTTGCACAGCTTGGTCAAAGGCCCTGTTTGTGAGGTTATATCTTGAATATCGTAATTGGTCACATCAGGTAAATGGTTGCCCTAAATTATAGATCAATTTTTCTTCAAGTTTGGAAGGTTTTAGATCTTGAAGATTTTGTTTGCACACTTTCCAAGTTTCTTTCCATTTGCAGAAATCGGTATTCCTTATGTTTTCGGTTTTCTACATTTTCAAGTGGCTACTTTGAGGGGTTTCCAAATGTGATCGGTTGGTTTTCAAGAGCTTTCCTTCTGGATCCATATTCTTCATATAGCATACTCCCAGTATCCAGAAGCTTGGATCTTCAGGAAGTCATTACACTTGTTTTCAAAGTCAAAACCTAATGCAGTTCATTGCTATTGGACAAGGTAATTTGTAGTATTGTTGTAAAGAGGTGACTTGGGAGATTCAAATATTTTCACCTATTTGGTTTCGCTAGGTGTCACTTTGCAGCATGGAAGAATGTCAATCATGGAATGTGTATTCCCATCTCCATGTCTCGATTACTGGATCTTGTCAGTTTTTAAAGGCAGCCCCAAAGGTCAGCTGCCATAAGTGATATTCATTTGCAGAGAAAAAATTGAAATAAGCAAATTCAGAGATTAAAATATCTCACCCCGTGCATTGTCTAGAAAATTTCTTTTGTAGGATGAAGGTTTATAATCCAGTCTGTATTTTGGCCAAATGTCATGATCCAGTTGTGTGTTTTGGTTAATTTTCAAAGGCACTCCCGGGAGCAGTTTGCTCAATTTGAGCATTTATCACGAAGGATTGAATTCTGAATTTCAATAGTGGCTTATCACAAATTCTAAAGCTAAGGTACGGTATCAGTTTGGGTTGTGAGATCGAGTATGAAATTGGGAATTGCATATGCAGGGGATAGTATTCTATCAAATATCAATGATGTGTTCGAGCAATTTCTAGAGGAATCTCACCTCAAAATTCAGCATATGCCAAGGAGAATTAGTTTTTAAAGAAAACATTCATTTAAATTCAAACGACAAGAATCAAGTGAGTATGCACCATATCTACCAGTCTATGCAAATGAACAATAGGATCCAAAGCGATTTGAATGAAGATTCAAATTAGAAACTGGGACAGTAATGAAAGACTCTCCTTTCATCGTGCACATTGGAGGCATAGACAAAGCATGTTTCTTGTATCAAAACCCACACTGGAGTTTGGTGAAGGTGCTAGAAATAGAAGAAGTGCTATGCAGCCAAGGGAAGATCAATAAAAAGACCATGCATTGAATAAATAGGAGGGGCTGTAAAAAAATGTTTTAAGCAATCAAAGTTTTCAAACAAATAGAAAATATTATTGGCAGTGTAAAGTTTTAAAAGCTCACGCATGGAGATAGACCAGCAAATGCAAAATTTGGAAGTATAGACAAGACACATGAATTGTTTGACATGATGCCTCAAAGAGATGCCATCTCATGAAATGTGATGATTGCAGGATGCACACAAAGTGGATTTGTTGATAAGGTTTTAGAAACTTTCAAGCAATACAATCGGCAGGTATAAAGCCAAATTTGACAACCTTTGCCAACAAGCAGCCCACACAGCAATGAAGGGAGCTATTTGAATAATGGAATAAGTAGGAAGTCCACGCAGGCTTAATTCCATGTTCCACAACCTTTTTCGACATCCTCCATGCTTGTGCATAACGTGGAAGTATAAACAAGGCATGTCATTATTTTACAGGATGCCTCAAAAGGATGTCATCTCATGAAATGTAATGATTGCAGGATGTACATGAAATGGATTTGTTGATAAGGCTTTAGAAAATTTCAAGCAATGCAATCGGCAGGTATAATGTCATTTCCCTGTGCAGATTTAGGAGGGGCTGCACAAATACAGTGCCCTGCTATTTAGGGAAGAATATCAATCATGCGTTGAAAGAAAAAGAAGCCACGCATGCAGGTGAATTACCATTGTGTGGAAACAATAAAATAGATATGTCCAAACATGGTTGCCAGCACAATATGCCAAGGAGTGAAGATGTGCAGGAGAGAAATTTGAAGGCAGCCTGCAAAAATAATTAAAAACTAAGACAAAGGGAGTCCACACGCAAGGCATGATAGAAGGAATCAAAATATTTTAAGGCAAATAGTAATTTGGCAGGTGTTAAAGATGCTAATAACAAGTGTATTCAGCCCCCAGAGTCATCCCTGCTGCACATAAGTCCCAAGAGCCTGCGTGGAGTTATGAAAGACTCAGCAAGTAGAAAATGCTCAAATATTTTGTCCCACATGTGTGGGAGTGTCAATTTTTTAAGTGTTCATATATGTTGGCACTTATATGTTATGTAAAGAAAGAATCCAAGAGGCTCCTTGGTGGGTCCCTTGGCTCTAGGATTGCATGCATGGTGGGACCCCATATTTTGGGCCAAAATGCAGATAAGGCTTTATAAAATCTCAAAAGATTAATCCCACATTTCCTGCGGAAGGGGATTTTGAAATGTTTATATGCAAAAAGCCACAACATGTAATATGAAGAAGCAAGAGGAGGCTATGGGAACCTGTGCGCAGGAGCTAAGGACTCACCTCAAAAATCATGTGTGAGGAAAAGATGCCCAAATTTTGGTAGGACCCGCATTGTTGACATGGCAAGAGATTGGGCATAATAGGCTGCATGTTTGGGCATGAATCTTGAGGTGGCCAAAATTGACAAATGGCTTAATGAATTACTAAGAAAGTTGCAAGGAAGATAAGCCTAAGCAATTAAGCCATTAATCCATGTGGTGCAAGTGACAAGTGGCGCCTAGTAGACCGGTCACCAAATGAGAGATCGAAATGTGGCACCCAGTAGGTGCCAAGTGGTGCAAGTCCAATGCAGTTCAGAGGTCAGCAAATGAGAGATCGACACGTGGCACCAAGAGGACCTATGGACCAATCAGAGGGTGACACTTGGTGCATTCTGGTGAGATGTGTAGATTTCAAATATTTTTTAATTTAAATTCATTTCATCAAATGGGTTAACTAGTGTGCAAGTTTTAGAAAGATCAAGGGTTGACTTAATGGCTTAGGGGAAAGATGCTCACCATCTACTCTTTAAGCCATTAAGCCCAAGCAACAAGTGGCACATTCTGGTGCATTCTAAAGAAATAATGAATTATTTGAAATATTTAATTAAATCCATCACAAATGGCAAAGGATTAAAAAGTGAGCAACTTCAGAAAGATCCAAGGGCTGACTTAATGGCTTAATGGAAAGATGCTCACCATCTAACCATTAAGCCTAGGTGACAAGTGTCACAATGAGATAAAATTTGGAAAAGGGGAAATATTAATGTTAAATTTGTCCCATTTTCAATAGTTCAACTATTGAAAAGTATTTTATTTCAATTTGAAATATTTAAAACTTTTAATTGAAAATCTACACAGGAAGGCAAACTTGGACTAAAGTTTCAGAGGGCAAATTTGATCCAAACTATAGATTATTATATGTTGTCGGAAAGGTCTCAAAAGGAAGAAGAGGATTTTGTAGAACATTTGAGGGAAAATCAAATCAGATTTTTGTAGTTTCAGTTTGAGCAGTTGCAGATATTTTTGGGGACAGACAAGTGTCGGTGAATGGATTGTTTTTCCTTTCTCCTATATCTAGTTTTTTCCTCCATTATAACGGAGGATAGTAAAAATTATGCTGCTGGGCAGTATTCAGGCTCTTGAGTTTTATTTCTTTGTGTTCATAGTCTTGCAATGTTCAGTTCTAGATGAATTTCAATGAAGAATGATGGAATCCCTGTTCAAATATTTGTCTGATGTCTTTGTATGCTTAGTGTTAATTCTTGTGTATTAATCTGTAAGGCATGTTAATGCACTAGTTACAAGGTAGATATGGTTTTGTTTTTTAAGTTTCTTTCAAGGAGAGATTAAATCTTGAATGCAATTTTTGAGAGTTTAGGATCAACACATAAATTTTATGTCCAGATATTGAAATGAGAAGAATGGATTGTAAGGCATTTCATTTAGCTCCTTTGAGTTTGGAGTTGGGGTTTTCTGGGAACGCATATTTGCTTGACTCTATTGCCCAATAGATAAGGCACTGGTCCTTTGCTAGTTATGCAGTTTCATCTTCAAATCATTAAATTCAAACCATTTTCCCTTTTTTGTTTAAGAGTATAAATTGTTTGTAAACTGCATTGAATAGTGAAAACACTTTTGGTGATTCCTTATAGAAGTGAATATGATAGGTTAGCCTGTCTGAGCCTCCAGGTTCAAAGAGAAGAAGGGTGAATATCCTTGTCACATTGACCATTTTCCTAGTTCTTAGCAAATCATGTAGGTGGGATCCTGCATAAGATTGATTGAGTTGAACTACCATATCTTATAAGTCTGAGAACTATCCACTAATTTTCATGTCTGCATAAAAGGTTTTGGTGAGAAAGTGTTTATGTATGCAGATTTAGTATGTTGTAGGTGCACCCGCCTGAGTGCGTGGAACTCAAAGTAGAAGGAGGATCAAATCCTCATCAATTAGCCTTTCCTTGCCCCTCAATTTGTATGAAGAAGCAGATTCATGTGAGTTGGACTAAGATCCCCAAGTCTAGTTTGCATATTCTCT
>MU227195.1:524858-538127 GCA_018584345.1 Thuja plicata | reverse complement strand
TCCAAAGAAATTCCTTTCGGGTCTAGAGTTTTATCCTCTCCAAATATCTAAATATAGGTGGATAGGTGAAAGGAGTACCGCCATTTGAATTTTAGCTAAGCTTAGGCTCAATGGTGAAAGAAGTACCACCTTCCCCACCTGGAAATAAATAAAATAATAAGAGGGAAAGCAGGACAAAACCCCGGTCTCTGGGGGGAAAGAAATCAAATTGATGACTGGTTCGATGTAATTAGTACCGCCTCTCTATTCCTCTCAAGAGGTCATCGGCTTGATATCCTTCCAAAGAACACATGACACCACTAATGAAAGACTTCAAACTGACTCCCATGTGGTCGGGTTCTCTCGGATATGCTGCTCTCTGCTTGTCAAACGCTTCAGGAGGACGATTTGTTTCAAGTGTGCTAACCAGAGATTCTATGGTTCTCAAATGCGCTAAGGAATTTGTCTTAGATAGTCACCATTTGTTATGCCCTGCATCCTCGTCCCTACATTTTGTGTGCAAAATGTTGGGTCCCCCTCTTTTTCTTTTTCTTTGCTTTTTTCTGCGGCTTTGCCTTGTCTTTCTTTTCTTTTCGCTTTCTTTCTCTGGGGTTTTCTTCCCTGGTGTGTGTTGTTTTCTTGGTTTGTTTTTCCCCTCCGGGATCCCAGATCCCGGAGGTTTCCTTTTGGTTGGAAGCTGGACTCCGGACTCCAGGATTTTGTGCGATGATGTTCTTAAGTCTTAAGGACATCCTCATAAGGAATCCCCGGGCCCGGTGTCCGGAGGTTGCGCTTGACCTAAAACCTCTGAAAGGAGGAGGATTACTTTTTACCACGGGTATAAATAGACTCGCCTGTCATTTTCACACTTACCGTGATTAAAATCTTTGAGCACTTAGAGCGAAATAGAGCGATTTTCAAAGCGATTAGCAGAACAGTTACAGAGAAATTTGTGATAATCAAAGCTTAACACCTTCTGCTATTCTCAGACGTACGCTAGTGCTCCGTGGTGGTGATCTCGATGGCTAGACGATTCAAAGTTGTTGTAGAGTCCTCCTGGTAATCTTTCCCTTCCTCCGCCTTCTGCATTTTCAGGTTGGTTTCTTTGCTTCCCTCCTCTTCGCTTTGCTTTAATTTTCTGGTTTTCTTTGGGTTTGCCTATTTTTGTTTTCGTTTGTTTTGTTTCTTTGTTGTTTCTTTGGTCTTCTGGTTTCGCCGCTTGCTGGTGGCTCGGCTCTACCAGAAGGTTGTACGCCTTCTGTGCATATGTAAATAGTTTGTGAATAGTTTGTAAATAGTCTGTAAATAGCATGAACATAATGTAAGTGGCTGTATATTCTTGTTTCAGCTTTGTCTGGTTTTTTCTGCGGGAGTCTTTCCATGTGTATAAAGTTGTATATACGCATGTTTCTGTAGGTAACCCTTGTATATCTCCTCTGTTCTATGTATATACCCCTCAACTCTTTGTATATCCTTCCGGGTGGCTCGACGAGCTGGTCAAGTCACCTTTTGCCTCTGGTTTTTCGCCTCCAAGCTTGCTTCGAGGCAGAAAACCACCTGTTTGAAACTCAGCTCTCGGCCAGTTTCAAACAGGTGGTTTTCTCTCTCCTCCATCAAGGCTGTTAGAGCCTCATTTATTTCCCATGCGTGCAATTACTTCTGGCCAAGTGGCTTTCCCTTTTCGCACATTCGAATAGTTGGCTCCGCCGCCAGTGCCATCACATCCATTCAATGCCAGCGCACGTGGCATCCACGTGGACCTGCTTCCACATTCTTCTTTGCTAACAGTCCTTTCTCTGGGCCTCGGGCCTCTTTCCACCATTCATCCTATGTCTTCGTCAAATGTGATAAAAAATTTCAAACCCGGAGATACAACGAAAATCCTAAGTTTATGTTTGCTTTTCAGATACTTATGCGTAAAACTAACTTTTCAGGAAAAGAAAACGGCGAAGTGGTAAGAACTCCGGACCCCGGAGTTACTATTTTATTTTGATAAATATGTTCTGACGGTCGCTTTGTCTCGCAGGTCCGGACCTCATTTTACAACCATGTCTGAAGGATCCGCATCATCTCCTCCCAGAGTTTCGGATCCAAAATTTTGTATTCTTTAAAGTGATCCGTGTCCCGGTCCCCGAGGCCGACCGGTCACTTTCAGAGGCGGTTAATAAAGACTGTCAGAGGGTAGTTGGGCGCATGAAGAGGCATTGACTCGACAATTGGTTTCTGACAGGGTGGTCTTCTCAAGGCGCCGTTCAAGGGTACACCTGGCACATTAGAGACAGGACGCCGCATTTCCCATTTATGAGGCATGTAGCCTCGGTCCCCGGTGGACCTACTTCCTTCTTTCTTCTCTCTGGCTCTCTTCTCGAGGCCAATTCTTCCAATGTATATTCTTGTCTTCTTCTTCTGACATGGCAAACCTATTCCGTCTCTAGGTCTTTTATAGGGTGGCGCAGGTAGTACCGGCCCCCAGATATTATATTTTATTAAAGCATAGTAAAATAGGGTTAGGGTTAGAGAGTTGTATAAATAGGCAAATCGGCCCATTCCCAAGGGTCGGCGAAATTGATGATTTTGCTGTCGATAAGAAATAGCAAAGTGATTTCTGGTTCTAGTTGTAGAGCTCAATGCTCCATTGTTTATGTCCTTGGTAGTTAGATGCTCCCCTGGAGCCACTATTGTATCACGCACCAGTGCTTGCTGGATTAAATGTTAATGAAGATGGGAGGATTCTTGGCAATGATGTTGTTAGCATCCCTACCTCTGAGTTAATGGTATTTCATGTTTTAATGTTCTGTATGTCCTTTACTCTGATATGTTAAAGTAGATTAACGACCTCTTTATTCCTGCTACTGATAAAATGCTAACTGATGGTTATGTATTTCTTCGGTATTTAGTGTAGTCTTTCAGAGTATTATTGATGTTTCGGACTTTTCAGCATGACTGTAGTTAGATAAACATTTCTAACCCTGCAAGATCTTTTTCATTTTATTCGCTAAGTGTAGAATGCTCCAGGAAACCCTTACTATTCTAAATCTTCGGAGGAATGAGTTGAAGTAACCAGCTATCCCCCTCGAAAATAGTCACCTCTCCCAACCGAGCCCTGCACCGTCGTGACCCGACACCCTAGTGCTTGAAGGCCTGGAAGATTTATTTCCCCCAGAAAACCTTTGTAGGCGGAGTTGGCCGATTTCTTCGGAACCCGGTGACAACTTATGACTGTTGGCAGACCCGGTCAGCAAAACCCCGTCAACACGCTGGAGAGTTGTGGAATAATTTCCGAGACTGATGTTGATGACATGTGTGAATACAAGTCTGATTACTCATTTGATTTCTATTTGGATACACAAGGTGAGTTACAAATTCATGACACATATGACTCATTTGGTGAAGTAGAGTTTGAGCACTTTATGTCTTTGATTGATAGCATGCATAAATCAGTTTATGAGGATGAATTTCAGTTTGATATTAATATTCATGAGCATGCTGATGTATATTTTCATAGTGGACAAGATGAAGAAAGTGTGTCTAGTTTTTATATGCACTATGAAAATGAAGAGAGTTATTTTGTTTTGCCAAGCAAAGAGAGTGAAGATTTACATAAAATTGGTGAAACTAATATGAATGATACTTTCAGCTTACCTCAAGAAAATGTAAATGAAAATCAGGTTTATGACAGAGGCAAGTGTTGATTTCAGTTGTGGAGATGTTTGAGGATTTTTGTAAATAATGTAAATATTGTATAGTCTCTTTTCCTTTCAGTCGTGTGGTGTGTTTGCTTTTGAATAAAGGGGTTCCTAGTTTTTGACTTTGAGAAGAAGAGAGAGAAAGAGAAGAGAGAGAAAGTAAATAGAAAGTCTAATGTTCTTTTTGGGTGGTCTGCTGTACCAAGAGATATGAATCCTCTGCATGCCCACATGGGGCACGTGTCCTCAGTCAGAGCCACTGTTGGAACTGAAAAAAGCAGTAAGGGTTTTTAAAGTACCATGTTAAAATTTTGCATTTTGACCCCCTATAAATGCTTTTGGAGCCTATTTTCCTAGATGAGATTCTGAAGTTTTCCATGCATGTCAAGTACTCATCACTCTTTTTTAGGCATATGAAGACATCCCAGTTCATTAATTTCAAGTTTTGAGTTATTTCGTGATGTCTTGTTTTGAGCACTTGACAAAATCTACATTTGTGCCTAAGTGTCAATCTGTTGTAACAGGCCTTGTTTGCCTTAGAATATCTTGTGTCCTGTTAAGTTTCATGGCCCACCACTTTGGGGAATGTTGAGTATGTGTATTAGAGAACCTATGTTTCAAATCCCAAGTCATTACGATATGTTTTGACTAGGTTTTAAACCCCTCAAAGTTGGTAGTTTATTGTTGTCATGCATTGTGTAATTGATCAGAATTCTGAGTAGCCCTATTTGACTGACTGTAACTTTTGACCTTGTGACCTAATTGAAAAAATTCATTTTTTAATCCATTATAGAGGTCAAATAATTTTTGAGTCTCCATCTTCAGGTCACAAAAAGTCCATTTGGTCAATTTGCTAAGCCCATTCCATTTGCAGTTTATATCAGTGTGCCAAACTATCAAATGCAGATTTTTGAATGCCCTACTTTGAGGTCTTACAATTTTACACCCGGTTGAATGAAATAGAAAATTGAATAATCCCCGGTATTGTAAGCATGGAAATTTTCTACCATGAATATTTTCAGGCCATGATGAATCCATTTTCTCAGTTTGCCAATCCGATTCCATTTGCAATTTCTAATATTTTGATGCAGATCAGTTGCACAACTTGGTCGGAGGCCCTGTTTGTGAGGTTATATCTTGAATACCGTGATTGGTCACATCAGGAAAATGGTTTTCCTAAATTATAGACCAAATTTTCTTCAATTTTGAAAGGTTTCTGATCCTGAGGTTTTTGTTTGCACACTTTCCAAGTTTCTTTCCATTTGCAAAAATTGGTATTCCTTATGTTTTTGGTTTTCTACATTTTCAAGTGGTTACTTTGAGGGGTTGCCAAATGTGATCGGTTAGTTTTCAAGAGCCACCCTTCTAGACCCATATTGTTCATATAGCATACTCCCAGTATCTAGAAGCTTGGATCTTCAGGAAGTTGTTTGACTTGTTTTCAAAGTCAAAACCAAATGCAGTTCATTGCTATTGGACAGGGTAATTTGCAGAATTGTTGTAAAGAGGCGATTTGGGCAATTAAAATCTATTCACTTGTTTGGTTTTTCCAAGTGTCACTTTGTAGCATGGAAGAATGTCAATCATGGAATGTGTATGCCCATCGCCATGTCTCGGTTACTGGATCTTGTCAGTTTTTAAAGGCAGCCCTGAAGGCCAGTTGCCATAAGTGATATTCATTTGTAGAGAAAAAATTGAAATAAGCAAATTTAGAGATTAAAATATCTCACCCCGTGCATTGTCTAGAAAATTTATTTTGTAGGATGAAGGTTTATAATCCAGTCTGTATGTTGGCCAAATTTCATGATCTAGTTGTGTGTTTTGGTTAATTTTCAAAGGCACTCCCGGGAGCAGTTTGCTCAATTTGAGCATTTTTCATGATGGATTGAATTTTGAATTTCAATAGTGGCTTATCACAAATTCTAAAGCTAAGGTACGTGATCAGTTTGGGTTGCGAGATCAGGTATGAAATTGGGAATTGCATATGTAGGGGATGGTAGTCTATCAAATATCAATGATGTGTGGAGTTGTATTCTCCCAAGTTCGAGCAATTTCTAGAGGAATCTTGCCTCAAAATTCAGCATATGCCAAGGAGAATTAGTTTTTAAAGAAAACATTCATTTAAATTCAAACGACAAGCATCAAGTGAGTATGCACCATATCTACCAGTCTGTGCAAATCAACAATAGGAGCCAAAGCGAGTTGAATGAAGATTCAAATTGGAAATTGAGAGAGTAATGAAAGACTCTCCTTTCACCGTGCACATTGGACACATAGACAAAGCATGTTTCTTGTATCAAAACCCACACTGGAGTTTGGCAAAGGCGTTGGAAATAGAAGAAGTTCTACGCAGCCAAGGGAAGAGCAATAAAAACACCATGCGCTAAACAAGGAGGAGGGGCTATAAAAAATTGTTTTAAGCAGTCAAAGTTTTCAAACAAATAGAAAATATTAGGCGGTGTAAAGTTTTAAAAGCTCACGCGTGGAGATAGACCAGCAAATGAAAAAAGTGGAAGTATAGACAAGACACATGAACTGTTTGACAGGATGCCTCAAAGAGATGTCATCTCATGAAATGTGATGATTACAGGATGCGCACAAAGTGGATTTGTTGACAAGGTTTTAGAACATTTCAAGCAATGCAATCGGCAGGTATAAATCCAAATTTGATAACCTTTGCCAACAAGCAGCCCACACAGCGATGAAGGGAGCTGTTTGAATAATGGAATAAGTAGGAAGTCCACGCAGGCTTAATGCCATGTTCCACAACCTTTGTCGGCATCCTCCCTGCCTGTGCATAACGTGGAAGTATAGACAAGGCATGTCATTGTTTTACAGGATGCCTCAAAAGGACGCCATCTCATGAAATGCGATGATTGCAGGATGCGCACAAAATGGATTTGATGATAAGGCTTTAGAAAATTTCAAGCAATGCAATTGGCAGGTATAATGTCATTTCCCTGCGCAAATTGAGGAGGGGCTGCACAAATACAGTGCCCTGCTATTTGGGGAAGAATATCAATCATGCACTGAAAGGAAAAGAAGACACGCATGCAGGTGAAATACCATTGTGTGGAAATAGTAAAATGGAGCTATCCAAACATGGTTGCTAGCACAGCATGCCATGGAGTGAAGATGTGCAGGAGAGCAATTTGAAGGTAGCCTGCAAAAAGAATTAAAAACTAAGACAAAGGGATTCCACACGCAAGGCATGATAGAAGTAATCAAAATATTTTAAGGAAAATAGCAATTTGGCAGGTGTTAAAGATGCTAATAACAAGTGTATTTAGCCCCCAGAGTCATCCCTGTTTTACATAAGTCCCAGGAGCCTACGTGGAGGTATGAAAGACTCAGCAAGTAGAAAAGACTCATATATTTTGTCCGACATGTGTGGGGTTATTGAGTTTTTAAGTGTTCATATATGTTGGCACTTATATGTTATTTAAAGAAAGAAGCCAAGAGGCTCCTTGGCGGGCCCCTTGGCTCCAGGATTGCATACGCGGTGGGACCCCATATTTTGGGCCAAAATATAGATAAGGCTTTAAAAATATCAGAAGATTAATCTCACATTGCCTACGGAAGGGGATTTCGAAATGTTTATATGCAAAAAGCCAAAACATGTAATATGAAGAAGCAAGAGGAGGCTATGGGCGCGCGCACATAGGAGCTGAGGATTTGCCTTGAAAATCATGCCTGAGGAAAAGATGCCCAAATTGTGGCGGGACCCATAGTGATATGGTAAGTGACTGGGCATAAGAGGCTGCATGTTTGGGCACAAATCTTGAGGTGGCCAAAATTGATGAATGGCTTAATGGCTTAATGAGAAAGTTGCAAGAAAGATAAACCTAAGCCATTAAGCCATTGGTCCATGTGGTGCAAGTGACAAGTGGCTCCTAGTGGACCAGGCAAAAAATGAGAGATCTACATGTGGCACCCAGTAGGTGCCAAGTGGCGCAAGTCCAATGCAATTCAGAGGTCAGCAAATGAGAGATCGACATGTGGTGCCAAGTGGACCAGCAGACCAATCAGAGGGTGACACTTGGCACATTCTGGTGAGATGTGTAGATTTCAAATATTTTTTAATTTAAATTCATTTCATCAAATGGGTTAACCAGTGTGCAAGTTTTAGAAAGATTCTCACCATCTACCCTTTAAGTCATTAAGCCCAAGTGACAAGTGGCAAATTCTGGTGCATTCTGAGGAAATAATGAATTATTTGAAATATTTAATTAAATCCATCACAAATGGAAAAGGATTAAAAAGTGAGCAACTTCAGAAAGATCCAAGGGCTGACTTAATGGCTTAATGGAAAGATGCTCACCATATAACCACTAAGCCATTAAGCCTAGGTGACAAGTGTCACAATGAGATAAAATCTGGAAAAGGGGAAATATTAATGTTAAATTTGTCCCATTTTCAATAGTTCAACTATTGAAAAGTATTTTATTTCAAATTGAAATATTTCAAACTTTTAATTGAAAATCTGCACGGGAAGGCAAACTTGGACTAAAGTTTCAAATAGTAAATTTGATCCAAACTATAGAGTATTAAATGTTTTCGAAAAGGTCTCAGAATGAAGAATAGGATTTTGCAGACCATTTGAGGGAAAATCAAATCAGATTTTTGTAGTTTCAGTTTGAGGAGCTATAGATATTTTTGGGGATAGATAGGTGTCGTTGAATGGATTGTTTTTCCTTTCTCCTATATCTCGTTTTTTCCTCCATTGTAACGAAGGATGGTGACAATTATGTTGCTGGGCAGTATTCAGACTCTTGAGTTTTATTTCTTTCTATTCATGGTCTTGCAATGTTCAGTTCCAGATGAATTTCAATGAAGAATGATGGAATCCCTGTTCAAATATTTGTGTAATGTCTTTGTATGCTTGGTGTTAATTCTCTTGTATTAATCTGTAAGGCATGTTAATGCACCAGTTAATGGGTAGCTGTGGTTTTGTTTTTTGAGTTTCTCTCAAGGAGAGATTAAATATTGAATGCAATTTATGAGATTTTAGGATCAACACATAAATTTTATGTCCAGATATTGAAATGAGAAGAATGGATTGTAAGGCATTTCATTTGGGTCCTTTGAGTTTGGAGTTGGGGTTTTCTGGGAATGCATATTTGTTTGACTCTGTTTCCCAATAGATAAGGCACTGGTCCTTTGCTGGTTATGTAGTTTCGTCATCAAATCATTAAATTCAAACCATTTTCCCTTTTTCTGTTTAAGAGCATAAATTGTTTGTAAACTACATTGAATAGTGCAAACTCTTTTGATGATTCCTTATAGAAGTGAATCTGATAGGTTAGCATGCCTGAGCCTCGGGGTTCGAAGAGAAGAAGGGTGAATATCCTTGTCACATTGGTCATTTTCCTAGTTCTTAGCAGATCATGTAGGTGGGATCCTACATAAGATTGGTTGAGTTGAACTCTCATATCTTATAAGTCTGAGAAAGTGTTTATGTATGAAGATTTATAATGTTGTAGGTGCACCCGCCTAAGTGTGTGGAACTCGAAGAAGAAGGAGGATCAAATCCTCATCAATTAGCCTTTCCTTGCCCGTCAATTTGTATGAAGAAGCATATTCATGTGAGTTGGACTAAGATCCCCAAGTCTAGTTTGCATATTCTCTTTTAGAACAGAAGGATACAAGAAAGGAGCTAACAAACTGTAGCAGACTTCCTTCAATTGCGATACAATGCGGGCAATTATGGTAAATAAGAAACAGTCTCAAAAAGACTAAAAGATGGGTATCACTATTTGACAATTTTGATATTTTTGGAATGATGCTTATGATTTGTAAGATAGTTGACGTTGAAAACCCAAGACTTTAACATGTTTGACTCATTTTTGATAGTTTGGATGTTTTGTTTTGCATTTTTAGAAACTAATCAAAGAAATAAGAACGACAGACACTATGTTTTGAAGAATGAAGACTGATAATGTGTATGTTCTACAACTTTTTCAAGTTGCAAGGTTATCACAAGGTCTCAACAATGAGCAGTCAGATTAATCTAGGTCAATGGCTTCAGAATACAATGTTATAGTCCCAATGCTTGAATGTATGTTAGTTCATATAGCAATTGTCACACTACTAGAACACGAAGGTCCAGGACATAGGTGCCCATGATTTTTCTATTTCCAGGTATTGTTGTCGTGGAGTGAAGATCTCTTTCACTACACAAATACCATGGGACACATATGTTGGGAATCTTGGGGGGAAATTCTGCAACCCCTTGCACTATAATAAGGTACCTATTCGGAGGTAAATCGGTTTGGCCTCTAATTACTCAAGGTTGTAGTAAGGGTTCGTGGTGTCTCTCTAATCAGTTTGTATGTGTGTGACTTACTTAAGAGCCTAGTTGATCATGCTGGCTCCTTAGGGATATTCACTTGATCCAGACTATCACCAACACACCTCACTTGAGCTTGGCTAGATAAGATGAAACTTTTCATGATTCGTGGTTCCCAAGCTTTCTAAAGGTGAGGGTTTGTAGCAAAGGTTTTACAAATGATATAAATCAAATACACAAATACTACTAAAATGAATAACTTGAAGCATAAACAATAAAATATGCAAGTACAAGAAAGGAAAACAAATGAATTCAAACCCCGAAGCACTTGAAGCTTCTATTATCTCTCTCTACTCCTTCCAAAATGCTATTTTTGATGCTCAGTATTGGTGTGGGCAGCATCTATGACTTGAGAAGCGTTGAGAATTTGATACTTGAAATGGGTGTGTGATCGCAAGATGGCTTCAATGCTAGAACCAAACTGACATAGTAATGGCGCACGAGAGATTGAAATCCTGGATCCTTCAAATGGTTATGAAGGGTTTATTATATAGGAATTGGGGATGAAATGAACGATTGAGATCAATCCCAGAGATAAAGAGATGAACGGTTGAGATCAAAGGAAACAGGAGAAGCCATCAGTAAACTCCACCTCTTCAATTGTTAAAGAGGAGACAAAGTTTGGTTGACTGAAGAGCTAATTGTGAGTTACCTTTTTGAACTGAAGAGGTGGGTGAAGTTACCCATGTAGATTGGAGAGATGGGTGGAGTAACCCATGTGATCTGATTTGAGTTATCTCTTTGAAGATAAATGAATATTTAATTCATTTATTTAATTAAAGTTTTCAACATGTGAGATAATTGAATTCTCTTTTATTTAGAATTTCTTTATTGAATGAAATTAAATTAATTTAATTGGAAGAATTTAATTAGTAAGTTTAAATATTTGAATTTAAACTATAGGAAATTGAATTTAATTAATTAATTAATGGTAATTAATCAATTAAGGTTAATTAATTAAATAAAATTAATTATTTAATTAATTTTGGAAATTTGATTAGATGATTTGGGGAATGAGTTTAGAAGAAAATAGATGATTAATTAATGATTAAAAAACCATTAATTAGTAGATAAAAATTAGTGTTTTTAATGTAAAGTCGCAAGCCTATCCATTTTTGGGTGTCTACACCTATATACTAAGCGGATGCAGTGGCTAGTACCTATGCATTTTAGTGAGATGGATCATTTACCATATGGACAATCCTCTTTCGTTCCTATTTTGGAGGCTTTAGACTTGGCATTTTTGCCATCTGTATCTTCAAGTTTTGATGTTTTCCTTCTTTTCCATCCAGATTCAAGTAGTGTCATTTGAGGGCACTCATACAGAGCAGTTCTTTGATAGTGTTTGCAGTTTCATGCATCAAAGGTGTTCTACATGTCCTTCCTTTGTTCATATTTTATGGGACATTCTCTAGTTTGGAGGCTTCTTCAGTCCTTCACTAGGCTTCATCTCTTTTCAGAGAGGGGTTTTTCCCACTGGGTTTTCTCCTTTTCTCCTCTTTACAGAGATTTTTTGTACTTGGGTACCTCATCATGCCTTGTTGTCAGGACCCATTTCCTTCTTTCAGTAATTGTTTCTAGGTTTTAGCTTCTCCCTAAGTTTATATTAAGGAGGGTGTTAGAGTTAAAAAGGTATTTTTACTTATTAATTAAATCATTATTAATTTAATTATTAAAGTCACCTTTTTATCTCTAGTTCACTTAAGCTAAACTTTAGGCATGCAATAATTGATTCTTTTATTAACTATTCATGCAAACTAGGTTTCTCCACCCTTCTTAGGGTTTTGATCTCCTTTATAAGGATTGATCATTTTTTAATTATTGAATCACTCTCATGAATTTACCTCAATTCCTTCTCTCAATGATATTTCATATTTCTTAGACATTTTGAGTTGTGTCTCCATTCTTTGCTTTGTGATAGGTTATTATGTTGCAGGTGATCTTGGGTTATGAATTTGATGAATTTTAACAATTAGGTCCTAAAGGGTCTAATTGGATCTAATTAGCTCCTAATGGGTCTAATTGGATCTAATTAGGTCCTAAAGGGTCTAATTGTGTCTAATTAGGTCCTAAAGGGTCTAATTGGATCTAATTATGTCCTAATACCTTCTAATTGGATATAATTATGTACTAAAGGGTCTAATTGGATCTAATTAGGTCTTAAAGGGTCTAATTAGGCCCTAATACCTTCTAATTGGATCTAATTAGGTCCTAAAGAGTCTAATTAGATCTAAGATCCTAAAGGCTCTAATTGGATCTAATTAAGTCCTAATGGGTCTAATTGGATCTAATTGGGTCTAATTGTGTCTAATTAGATCCTAAAGGGTCTAATTGGATCTAATTATATCCTAATACCTTCTAATTGGATCTAATTATGTCCTAATGGATCTAATTGGATCTAATTAGGTCCTAAAGGGTCTAATTGGGTCTAATTGGGTCGAATTGTATCTAATTAGGTCTTAAAGGGTCTAATCGGATCTAATTAGGTCCTAATACCTTCTAATTGGATATAATTATGTCCTAAGGGGTCTAATTGGATCTAATTGGGTCCTAATGGGTCTAATTGGATCTAATTAGGTCCTAAATGGTCTAATAGGATCTAATTAGATCCTAATACCTTCTAATTGGATATAATTATGTCCTAAAGGGTCTAATTGGATCTAATTAGGTCCTAAAGGGTCTAATTAGATCTAATTACGTACTAAGAGGTCTAATTGGATCTAATTAGGTCCTAATGGGTCTAATTGGATCTAATTAGGTCCTAAAGGGTCTAATTAGGTCCTAATACCTTCTAATTGGATCTAATTAGGTCCTAAAGAGTCTAATTGGATCCAATTAGTATTAGAGTTGATGAAAACTATCAACCCACAGCTCCCAATAATCACCTACATGCAAACCTATCGAAGAAAGAGAGAAGCAAAAAAGCTATGGAGGCCAAAAATCACAGATTGATGGAAGAGGAAACATATTGTGCAAAACAATGGAGAAAAACTCTTAATGCAATAACATCCTCAATTAATTAATAACCATCGAATTGAAAAATTTACAAAGAGGGAATCCTTATAAAAGGATACTGAAACCCTAGAGGAGAAAAATCTAGGTTGCATAATAATAATTAATAACAGAAATAATTATTATATGCCTAAAGTTTAGCTTAAGTAAAAAAGAGATAATAAGTGACTTAATAATTAAATCAATATGATTTAATTAATAAGTGGAATCACTTTATTACTCTAACACCCCCCCTTAAGATAA
>MU227195.1:502853-516373 GCA_018584345.1 Thuja plicata | reverse complement strand
GATACAAGCTTTGGGATCCTGTGACTAGTAAGGTGTTGCATAGTAGAAATGTTATTTTCAGAGAGCTAACATCTTCTCCTGTTGTGCTGCAACCAGATGAAAAATAAAAGGAAAAAGATGTTGTTCAATTTCCTCCTACCCCTGAGAAGACTAAACAGAGAGACCATGTTGGGTCTAATGATGAGGATAGCTCTAGCAACTCTGATAGTTTGGAAGAAGAGGAATAAAAACCTCAACCTCAACCCTTGAGGAGGTCCACGAGAGAAAGAAAGAAACCAGAAAGGTTTGGTTATTTTATGTTAGATTCTAGTTGTGCTTTTTCTTTGATTACTAACACTGATGAGCCTAGATCTGTGAAAGAAGCTTTGGGCATGGAATATGCAAGTTCCTGGATTGAGGCTATGGATGACGAGATGGCTTCATTGGAGAAAAACAAAACTTGGGACCTTGTACCTTTTCCTAAAGGGAGAAAATCTATTGGCTGTAAATGGGTGTTCAAGAAGAAATTCTGTGCAGATGGCTGTGTTGAAAGGTACAAAGCTAGATTGGTTGCAAAGGGGTATTCACAGGTAGAGGGAATAGATTATGGTGAAATATTCTCTCTTGTTGCAAAGTTGACATCCATTAGATTTATGTTATCTCTTGTTGCATCATATGATTTAGAGATAGAAAAGATGGATGTGAAGACAACTTTCCTTCATGGTGATTTGGAGGAAGAAATTTATATGTCACAGCCTGAGCACTACATTGTTAAAGGTAAAGAATCCTTAGTTTGTAGATTAAAGAAATCTCTATAGGGTTTGAAGCAATCTCCTAGGATGTGGTACCTTAATTTTGATGTCTTTGTGTTGTCAATTGGATTTGTAAGATTGAAATCAGATCATTGTGTTTATTTCAGAGTTGAAAATGATTGTCTTCTTATTTTTGCATTATATGTTGATGATATGTTGTTGTTTGGGAAGGGTAAGGGTATGATTTCTGATTTTAAATCTCAGTTGTCAACATAGTTTGAGATGAAAGATCTTGGGGTAGAAAGGTACATCTTGGGTATGGAAATCAGTAGAGATAGGTCTAACAAAAAACTTTGGTTGAGTCAGAGTAAGTATGTGAAGTCTGTGTTGGACAGGTTTAGCATGGCAAATTATAGACCACTATGTGTTCCTATTTCAGTGGGAACAAAGTTATCTATAGATGATTGTCCAAAATCTCCTAGTGAGGTGGAGGACATGAGTAGAGTACCTTATGATAGTGCAGTTGGTAGTCTTGTGTATGCTATGGTCTGTACTAGATGAGACATTGCCCAAGAAGTGGGAGTCCTGAGTCAGTTTATGGCTAATCTTGGACAGGTACATTGGGATGTTGTTAAGAGAGTATTCAAATATTTGAGGGGTACATCAAATTACTCCATATGTTACCATGGTAACTCTTCTAGATCTCCACATTTAGTTTGTATTCGTGGGTTTGTGGATTCAGATTGGGTAGGTGATATTAACAACAGGAGATCCACAAGTGCTTATGTGTTCACTATGTGTGGTGGTGCCATCAGTTGGATGAGTAAGCGAAAACATGTGGTTGCTTTGTCCACTACAGAAGTTGAGTACATGGCTACTACTCATGCTTGTAAGGAATCCATTTGGCTTAGGAGATTATATTCTGATGTTGGTGTTGATACAGAATAGATTACTATTTGGTGTGACAGTCAGAGCGCTATTTGCCTTGCGAAGAATCCAACTTTCCATGCCAGAACGAAGCACATTAATGTGCAGTTTCACTTTGTGAGAGATATGGTGGAAGATGGAAAGGTAAATTTGGAGAAGGTAGATACTGTGAAGAATGTAGCAGATGCATTAACAAAACCAGTGGGCACTATGAAGTTTAGATGGTGTTCAGAGTCTATGGGCCTTTTGGTCTATAGTGGTTAGTTCCTATTATGCTCCTATTGCTCTTACAAGGTGTTCGACAAGTGGGAGAATGTTAGGAATAAGGTGTCTCAACCTTGGATAATTCCTATTCTTATTTTTTTTTTTTGTAAAATGTATTTTCTTGCAAATAATGTAATTAAGTGTGAGTGTACATGTCTAGTTGGCATGTTGATGTGTCACTCCACTTGATGTGTCGGTAGCTTGAATTGTGTGTAAGGAGATCATGGCTGAAACGGTTATGACGGATTCCTATGACATGTAAGAGCTATTTATAGGAGATTTCAATGACAGGTGAAGACATACAAGACATGTGGCAACTGATACAGTTATCCTTGGAAGTTTCCCTAAAAAGGAAAGTGCTTGATATAAGTGTTTTTTAGGGTTACATAAAAGAAAATGAAAAGAGTGTATTGTTGGTATAATCTGGTGCTACTAGATTTGTCTGTGTGTGTCGATTGTCTCATGAAAGAACTTGCATTGCAAGTATGTTGTAACCATTGTGTTGAAGATAATACATTGTGTAGGTTTTGGAGTGTTGGGGTTTTTTACTGAAAGGTTTTCCCCAGGGTAAATCATTGTGTCATTCTCTATTTTATGTATGCATAGTATATGGTTGCAATATCTTTGTTAAAGTAGTTAACGAATCTGAAATTGTAAGGATTTAAAATAATTTTCACAATACTTTCCTTTAGAGATTAGTGTAGGAAGTTGTTTCCGCACCTGAGTTTCCTTACATTTAATTAGGTCCTAATACCTTCTAATTGGATCTAATTAGGTCCTAATGGGTCTAATTAGATAGATAATTAGGTCCTAAAGGGTCTAATTATGTCTAATTAGGTCCTAAAGAGTCTAATTAGATATGATTAGCTACTAAATGGTGTAATTGGATCTAATTAGGTCCTAATACCTTCTAATTGCATTTAATTAGGTCCTAAAGGGTCTAATTGGATCTATCTAGGTCCTAAAGGGTCTAATTGGATCTAATTAGGTCCTAAAGGGTCTAATTGGGTCTAATTGTATCTAATTAGGTCCTAAAGGGTCTAATTGGATCTAATTAGGTCCTAATATCTTCTAATTGGAATTACTTAGGTCCCAATACCTTCTAATTGGATCTAATTAGGTCTTAAGGGGACTAATTGGATCTGATTAGGTCCTAATGGGTCTAATTGGATCTAATTAGATTCTAAAGGATCTAATTAGGTCCTAATGGATCTAATTGGATCTAATTAGGTCCTAAAGAGTCTAATTGGATCTAATTAGGTCCTAAAGAGTCTAATTAGGTCCTAAAGGGTCTAATTGGATCTAATTAGGTCCTAATGGGTCTAAATGGATCTAATTAGGTCTTAAAAGGTCTAATTGGGTCTGATTGTGTCTAATGAAGTCTTGAAGGATCTAATTACATCCTAATACCTTCTAATTGGATATAATTATGTCCTAAAGGGTCTAACTGGATCTAATTAGGTCCTAATACCTTTTAATTGGATCTAAGTAGGTCCTAAAGGGTCTAATTAGATCTAATTAAGTCATAATGGGTCTAATTGGAAGTAATTAGGTCCTAAAGGGTCTAATTGGATCTAATTAGGTCCTTAAGGGTCTAATTAGATCTAATTGTGTCTAATTAGGTCCTAAAGAGTCTAATTGGATATAATTAAGTCCTAAAGGGTCTAATTGGATCTAATTAGGTCCTAATACCTTATAATTGGATCTAATTAGGTCCTAAAGGGTCAAATTAGGTCTCATTGTGTCTAATTAGCTCCTAAAGATTCTAATTAGATATAATTAGGTCCTAAAGGGTCTAATTGGATCTAATTAGGTCCTAAAGGGTCTAATTTGGTCTAATTGTGTCTAATTAGGTCCTAAAGGGTCTAATTGGATCTAATTAGGTCCTAATTCCTTTTAATTGGATATAATTATGTACTAAAGGGTCTAATTGGATCTAATTAGGTCCTAAAGGGTCTAATTGGATCTAATTAGGTCGTAAAGGGTCTAATTAGGCCCTAATACCTTCTAATTGGATCTAATTAGGTCCTAAAGGGTCTAATTGGATCTAATTAGGTCCTAATACCTTCTAATTAGATCTAATCAGATCCTAAAGGGTCTAATTGGATCTAATTAGGTCCTAATACCTTCTAATTAGATCTAATTAGATCCTAAAGGGTCTAATTGGAACTAATTAGGTCCTAATGGGTCTAATTAGATCTAATTAGGTCCTAAAGGGTCTAATTAGGTCCTAATACCTTCTAATTGGATCTAATTAGGTCCTAAAGAGTCTAATTGGATCTAATTAGGTCCTAAAGGGTCTAATTGGGTCTACTTAGGTCCTTAAGGGTCTAAAGGGTTTAATTGGGTCTAATTGGGTCTAATTAGGCCCTAATACCTTCTAATTGGATCTAAATAGGTCCTAAAGGGTATAATTGGATCTAATTAGGTCCTAATGGATCTAATTGCATCTAATTAGGTCCTAATGGGTCTAATTGGATCTAATTAGGTCCTAAAGAGTCTAATTTGGTCTAATTGTTTCTAATTAGGTCCTAAAGGGTGTAATTGATCTAATTAGGTCCTAATACATTGTAATTGGATATAATTATGTCCTAAATGGTCTAATTTGATCTAATTAGGTCATAATACCTTCTAATTGGATCTAATTAGGTCCTAAAGGGTCTAATTGAATCTAATTAGGTCCTAATTGGTCTAATTGGATCTAATTAGGTCCTAATGGATCTAATTAGATCTAATTAGGTCCTAAAGGGTCTAATTGAATCTAATTAGGTCCTAATTGGTCTAATTGGATCTAATTAGTTCATAATGGGTCTAATTGGATCTAATTAGGTCCTAAAGCGTCTAACTGGCTCTAATTGTATCTAATTAGGTCCTAAGAGGTCTAATTGGATCTAATTAGGTCCTAAAGGGTCTAATTAGGTTATAAAGGGTCTAATTAGGTCCTAAATGGATCTAATTAGGTCTAATTGGATCTAATTAGGTCCTAATAACTTCTAATTGGATCTAATTGGGTCCTAAAGGGTCTAATTGGATCTATATAGGTCCTAAAGGGTCTAATTTGATCTAAGTGGGTCCTAATAGGTATAATTAGGTCTAATTAGGTCTAATTTGTATAATCAACGATCTAATTAGGTCTAAGTGGGTCTAATGGAGTCTTAAGGGGTCATATAACCTATCATAGGTCCCAATAGGTCTAATTGGGTCTAATTGTGTCTAATTAGGTCCTAAAGGGTCTAACTGGATCTAATTAGGTCCTAATACATAATGACATGTAACTAATTGAATGTTTGAAGATGTTAAGTTGATTACCAAAATGCAAAAGGATAATGCAAGACATTAAATTAGTTAATGGATTGCATTGTCATTGATGTCAACTTGATATAATCTAATCGGCTATAATCAAAGTGTCAAAGACTTTAGAGAATCAGAGAGATAAAGATTATGCTTTCTGTAATGCGTAAAAGACAAGCATTCACATTGTGACTACAAATACTGATAGTCAGTGGAACCCAATGGATATAGATCATCGAGAGTCAAGTCACAGTGATGCCCGAGCAAGAAAACTAACGAGCACAATCACAAGCAAACCCGACGGCCAGAAACATAGTGTAAACCGACGGAGAAGCCTGAGGGAATTGAAGTGTTGACCGACTCTATCAGAGAGTTAAAACCAAAAATAACTTGAGTTGACAAAAAACAAAATATCTAGCTGGCAGAGATAAATATAGACTTAACTTGTTGTTATCATTGTTTTCATCGACAAGATAAGACAGAGATAAGTAATTGATTTAAAGCTAATTTGTCCAGTTAGCAAGAAGATCTCAATGAGATAAAATAGGAGTTTTGATTTAAATCTAATTGGCGATAATTATGGATCATTCCAAGATCAAGAAAATCAAGAACCTAACAAAGTGGAGCAAAGGTAATTGTGATATCATGTCTATAAAGAGAAAAATCAATTCATTACGAATTGGTGTGGGGAGAAAAAGAAAAGAGGATGCTAAAGAGAAACTAATGAAGAGAAACTTCATCAACAAGATAAGGAAAGAGCTAAAGAATTCTATAGACACTGAGAAACAAAGTATAGCATCATCGAGTAGAATCAAAGTGGAGCAAAGGTAAATAGAGTTATATTGATCAGATTATTTTATGAGATTATAATAGATCTAAAAATCTGCAAGTATAGTTGTATATGTGAATAGATCATACTATTTCAATTTAACCATTGATTCAGAAAGTCTCTTAACCAACTGGGATTTAAATATCCTTTCTATATTGAGATACATCAAATGGAGTATCAAAAAATTTCTTCATGAAGATAGCATGAGATTCCAGATACCTATTGACAAGCCAAGTGAGTGTTTCATCAAGGATGGTAGCATAGAGATGCCCGATATCAAGTGACAAACTAAAATTTCAAATCCTCTAACAATATCACACCTAATAGTGTGTTTGTAACCTTTAACAGGGTTGGTTCTTCATCGAGCTCACTTCAGAAGAGTGAAAATTTTGGGTTACCGGTCCCAAGTGGTTTTTCCCTTAACAAGGTTTTCACGTTAAAAATCCATGTGTCAATGTGTCTATGGGTCATTAATTTAGTGTTTTGCATTTCACATAACTTAATTGGATTGATTGGTATACTCTAGATAATTTACTATCTGTTGGTGAATAAATAGGCTACTTTTCAGTAAACACATAGTAGAAGGTTTTACAAAGCATTCCGATTAGTAGTAGTTTGATAAAAGTATTTGGAAGCATTCATCTTATAGGACTGAAGATAACTAGAGGTATAATTTTTTGGTACTAAGTTTTAAGGTTTGATTATTGGAATATTTTTGAGGCCACTGATCCACCCCCCCTCTCAGTTATTACTAACAATTGGTATCAGAGCTTGTGTGCTTAGAAAGGGAGTTTAACAACTCAAGAAAAAGATCACAAGATGAACAGACGAGATGTGCCCAAGTTGAATAAAGACAACTTTGCATCATGGCAAAGTATAATAAGACTCCACCTATCAAGTATTGGAAATGATATTGTTCAATACTTAGATACTGAATATGTGTTGCCTACAAGATGTCATACTCTTGAACAATTAAGAGTCAAGCACGATCATAACTGCATGATGATAGAACTTGCATCATCACTCTCTGATGCTGAGTTTGAAGATGTCAAAAATTGCACCTCTGCAAAGAAAATGTGGGATAAGTTGAAGCTTGTACATGGAGGAGATGCCAATGTACTAAGAGAAAAGATTGAAAGCCTAAGAGGGAGGTTTGATGACGTAAGGATGAAAGAAGGAGAAAACATTACTCAGTATAGCTGTAGAATAAAAGAGGTAGTCAATGCTATCCCAAGATTTGGAGGTACACTTGAAGAGGAGACAGTGGTAAGTAAAATCTTAAGAACCTTATTTCATGTTTATGCTATTCGAGTTTCTGCCATTCAGGAAATGAGAGCAATTGAAAACAATACAGTTACTCTAGATAGTTTCATTGGTAGACTAATATCATTTGAGATGAATAACTTTGACAATAGTGTCTTACCATCTATAGAATCTGCATTCAAATCTTCTCTAAAGATAAGTAACTCAAGTCATAGACATGCTGTTAGAAATGATAGTGACAGTGACAATGAGGATCAAGGACTTGATGAAATTGAAGCACTTATGGCTAAAAGATTACAAAGAGGCAAAGGCAGATACAAAGGTAATGTATTGTCTTAAAATGGAAGCACTTCCATGTTAAGAATATTTATCCCTCATTAGGGGATGTTTTTGACCACCATCATACTGTCCCCTCATTTCGGCATCATCCTCTACTTCTATGCCTATTTAGGACCCTGATTGGGCCTCTCTGGGCACCTTCTATCCCACCAGGCATGTTTTCTAGGGGTCCTGACCCCCTTGGTCAATATCAACCTCAACCTTGACTTAGGTCAAGGATTACCTCAACCTTGACCTAGTTCAAGGTCAACCTCGACCTTGACCTGGGTCCCCCTTTCAAATCTGGAAGTCTGTCGGCTGTCAGGGGTCATCCTGAATCTATTTTTCCCACTTTCGGGTCAGCTGTTTTGGGTTCCAAAGTGATGATTCCTAAATTATATTAATATAGGTCCTCTTCTTGGATATATTCTTTAATTGTAATTTAATTCTCCTATGTCAGGCTCCTTAGAAGATTGTGCCCTAGTTTCATATAAAAGGAAGCTTTCTCCTATCATTTTCTCTAATCATTATTAATCACTAAGCATTAATTCTAACCATCGATCATAAGTCATATGAAGCAAGAACAAATTCCAAGCATCCATTTTTCTGCATGTTTTCAAGCTCTCAAGGTGTTCAAGTCCTCCATTGAAGATCAAGGATTCAATCTTTCAAGCCTTTGAAGGGATTTGGTTCAAGCATTCAAGATTTATCATTCAAGCCCTAGATCTAGCCATCATGGTGGTGTGATCTTCCTTCAAGATCCTTTGTGCATCCTCAAGACTCATTCATCCTCTCTTCAAGGCGGATTTCAAACATATAAATCATGGAGGTTTATGGTTTCTAAAGTCCATGTTTTCATATCTACATATTTGTCTACATTTGAATTACAATTACATATCTATTGAATATCATAGCTTCATTGTTAGATTCAATTCTACTACTAGTTAATTCCTAAATCGAGGTTTGAATAAGGAAAACTCCTCCCCCCCAAAAAAAAAACAAATCTCTTTTTATTCCAGATACAAGTTCGGGAGTGTGGATTTGAACTCAGATCTGGATACCCTTTTCAGCCAATTATCAGGAGCTGAAAACAAATTTTCTGTCGAGGTAGCATAGGTCAGGGTCGAGATTATTGGGTCAGTGGTGACATTTTTGGGTCAAGGTCAAACATTTTCATAGGAATGTATCAGATCAGAAAAATATTTCTGGGTTTTGTTTGTCTCTATGTTTCTGTTCTAGGACATACTTCAGATTTTCTAGAAACATAGTATAGACCTCACAAAACAACATTCTTCAGATCTTCAATTCTTTAAGGTTGGTACTTCCTCTCATCCTGTTCAATTACTACAATATATGATATCTCCTTAATCATAAAATAGAATTTAAGATCTTCTTCTTTTCTCTCATTTCCAAATGGTTTATTCATTTATGCATTGATCCTTCTTTTGGGTTAATCAACTTGGATCTTTCATTTGTGCATTTGGGGATAAAAGTGGAACATCTTATCTTCCTTCCCCCTATATGCTTAATCACATTACAATACACAAATTACAATTAAATGTAAAGGTTAAGGAAATACAATACATCTCAAACCTAATCAACAAATAATAAAAACCAAATTTTCTTCCTTTACATTTTGGTGAACCCGTGATAGACAACTGTTTCTTTTTGGTGTTATATGCTTTGCCTCTTTTTCTTAGAGACTAGATCTTGCATATTCAATTAGTTTTATTTTATGCTCTTAAAATATATATGTGTGTGTGTGTGTGTGTGTGTGTGTGTGTGTGTGTATGTATATATATATATATATATATATATATACATATATATGAAGATCTTTTAGTGTATGGCTATTTTTCTTATTATGCTTCTTTTAGCATCTCTTTATAGTATTTATGATGTTTATGAGAGTATCATCCATTTCATCATGTTTTTTAATCTTCATGTTTCACTTGCTTATGCTATTTTAAGATTGACCAATACTAGTCTACCTACTTTCAAAACTTTTATTAAGGATTTGTGTAGTGGACTTATTACTCTTTTGGATTATGTGAAGAATTGGGTAGATGATACCTCACCTCCTAATATTCCTACTCCTATCATGCTTAATCTAGCTCCTAATCTTCCTAACCCTAATCCTATCAATCCTAATGCAATTCCAAATATTCATATTTCTATTTCTCCACCTTCAATCCCTTGATCTTCCCACACTTATGGTGGGGCTCAAGCTAGGATTCATGATAATGATGTTTGAGAATTCTTTCATTTACCTTCACCTCCCTATCCAATCCATGATGATGATAAAGGGAAAAACAAGGAAACCTATTCTAATCCTATCATTCCACCATACACAACATTTTATCATGAGCACCATAATCAATTTTATCATGAGCACCATAATCAATCTCCTCCTATTTAAGCTTTGGAAGATAGGTACACTACCAGATATACTATGGTGGATAAACAAGGCTATCAATGAGCAAGGCATTAAAAACCTAATTCATTCATCTCCTAAACAAGATATGCATGATATAGGTTTTCTACCTCCTCCAACCAGGGTGTTTGACCTTAAACTTTATCCTCCTCTTCATGTTCTTCTTCCAACACCTTCTTTAGATCACCATGATACTCCTCAAGATGTGGCTAAGAAAATGTATGTACAATTAATGAATTCTAAGAAAGAAATCTTCAAACCTATTTTGAAAAATCCTCTCTCTAAATATAAATTTCCTTTTCATTATAGTAATAAACATTTACTTGTTGATTGTGTGAATTTAAAGATATATGTTAGAGAAAGAGTTTCTTTGGGAATTATATCTCATTCCCGTGCAGTATTACAATTTCTTCATAATTTTTATATAGGGTGTTCCCCTCATTCTTCTACAAGTTAGATCATATTTTTCCTCTTGTTTCTTCACTGGGGGGCAAGAGGTATTTTATTCCAGTCTTCTAGGATCCATTTTTCTCTTAGCATATATTTTGTTTTGAGTTTAATTGGTTATTATTTCTATATACTATCCCTATAAAAAAAAAAATTCATTATATCTTTTCTAGGACATTTGTTTTGTAAAGATATCTCTTTGTTACAATATCTCTCAATATAATTTGATATATCCCTTTCTTTCATCACTGGGGGGCAAGGTATTATTTTCCTTCTTTCTCTATCTAAGGATTTACTTTCCTTAGCTTAATGGCATTTGTTTATCATATAACATTATTTCCTTATAAAGATGTATGTTTTTAACTATCGATACCCTCTTATATAAGAGGTGATTGTCCTAGGTCATCACCTCTTCTTTATTTTTCAAATTATGTTCTTTATAAACTCTTTCTCTTGCTTTGGGTTAGAGTTTTATTCCTTCATCCTAAGATTCCTCTTCCTCTTGATTACAAGGGGCTTGATGATTGATTTTTTGGTCCCTCTTTTCTTTAGAAGATGACATTTTATCCTAAGAAATCCTCTATGATGAGGGTCTTGATGATAATATCTCTTCCTTTTTGAGGATCCTTTTTCCATAAGTGACATATCCATTTCACGATTATCTATTATCTTAGAGGTAAGGGTCAATACTCTTTGCTAAGGATATAGTGTATATTGTTGTTAAGCTAGATATCTTCTTACCTTGTGAAGTAGGTATCCTCTTTATCTTCCTTATCCTTCCTAGTATGTTGTCATGATAAGGAGGGTGGAATATATAGGGTCTCCCTTGTACTATAGTTTACATTTTACAACATGCTAAACCTTCGGAAGGTAACGCACATAAGTTGCTAAATCTTGAAGGGACACATTTTTACTTTTATTTTTGCTATATCCTCAGAAGGTAACGCACATAAGTTGCTAAATCCTAAAGAGATACACACCCTTTTCAATTTTTAAATATGCTAAATCCTTATAAGGTAACACACATAAGTTGTTAAATCCTGAAAAGACATGCATTTTATATTCATAGTGGTACAAGAATGTGGATCTATGGATATTTTCAAAAGCCGTCAGAAGATGCATTACAATTACAAGCACAATTTATGGGTGAACCTATTGGGCTCTCCCTCCTTGGTGATTCATATTAAGGTGGGAATCTTACTAGGTGAGGTAATCACTTTCTGTTTTCTCTCTTTCGCTTTCATGCTAGTAGGATTAGATCATGAAGCTGTGTTATCTATAGTATTGCTCTTGTCTTGCTTATGTAGTCATGTATGTTTTCTATGACTGATTTCTCTTTACTTCCATATCTTTATGCATGTATGTTGAGTTAGAATCCTTGGTTTGGTGACTCATGTCCTTAAACTAGTGATGTTCTACCTAGTTGTGATCCACCAGAGTCTTTCTTCTAAACTTTACCAAAAGCATGTTCAATTTCCATACTTCCACTAAAGTGGGGGCTTAATGTATCATCTTAAAATGGAAGCACTTCCATGTTAAGAAAACTTAGCCCTCCTTAGGGGATGTTTTTTACCACCATCATACTATCCCCTCATTTCTGCATCATCCTCTACTTATGTGCATGTTTAGGACCCTGATTGGGCCTCTTCGGGCACCTTCTATCCCACCTAGCATGTTTTCTAGGGGTCCTGACCCCCTGGGTCAAGGTTGAACTTGACCTTGACCTAGGTCAAGGATGACCTCAACCTTGACCTATGTCAGGGTAGACCTCAACCTTGACCTAGGTCCCCCTTTCAAATCTAGAAGTCTGTCGACTGTCAGGGGTCATCCAGAATTCATTTTTACCGCTTTTGGGTTAGTTGTTTTGGGTTCTGAAGCGATGATTCCTAAATTATATTTAATATAGTTCCTCTTCTTGGATATAGGCTTTAATTGGAATTTAATTCTCCTATGTTGGCCTCCTTAGAAGATTGTGCCATAGTTTCATATAAAAGGAATCTTTCTCCTATCATTTTCTCTAATCATTATTAATCACTAAGCATTAATTCTAACCATCGATCATAAGTCATATGAAGCAAGAAAAAATTCCAAGCATCCATTTTTCTACATTTTTTCAAGCTCTCAAGGTGTTGAATTCCTCTATTGAAGATCAAGGATTCAATCTTTCAAGTCTTTGAAGGGATTTGGTTCAAGCATTCAAGATTTATCATTCAAGCCCTAGATCTAGCCATCATGGTGGTGTGATCTTCCTTCAAGATCCTTTGTGCATCCTCAAGACTCATTCATCCTCTCTTCAAGGTGGATTTCAAACATATAAATCATGAAGGTTTATGGTTTCTAAAGTCCATGTTTTCATATCTACATATTTGTCTACATTTGAATTATAATTACATATCTTTTGAATATCATAGCTTCATTGTTAGATTAAATTATTCTACTTGCTAGAATTCTTATTTCAATTATTTATTTCAAGGTTAATTCCAAAATCAGGGTTTGACTCAGGAAAACCCCTCCCCCCCAACAAACAAATCTCTTTTTTCTTGCAGATACAGGTTCAGGACTATGGATTTGAACTCAGATCTGGATACCCTTTTCAGTGAACTATCGGGAGATGAAAATAGATTTTATGTCAAGGTAGCATAGGTCAAGGTCAAGATTATTGGGTTAACAATGACATTTGTGGGTCAAGGTCAAACTTTTTCACAGGACTATGTTGGATCGAAAAAATATTTCTAGGTTTTGTTCATCTCTGCATTTTTGTTCCGGGTCATACTTTAAATTTTCCAGAAACAGAGTACAGACCTTAGAAAATAGCATTCTTGAGATATGCAATTCTTTAAGGTTGGTACTTCCTCTCATACTTTTCAATTACTGCAATATATCATATCGCCTTAATCATAAAATAGAATTTAAGATCTTCTTCTTTGCTCTCATTTCCAAATGGTTGATTCATTTGTGCATTGATCCTTCTTTTGGGTTAATCAACTTGGATCTTTCATTTGTGCATTTGGGGATA
>MU227195.1:480774-502803 GCA_018584345.1 Thuja plicata | reverse complement strand
ATTTCCAAATGGTTGATTCATTTGTGCATTGATCCTTCTTTTGGGTTAATCAACTTGGATCTTTCATTTGTGCATTTGGGGATAAAAGAGGAACATCTTATCTTCCTTCCCCCTATATGCTTAATCATATTACAATACATAAATTACAATTAAATGTAAAAGTTAAGGAAATACAACACATCTCAAACCTAATCAACAAATAATAAAAACCAATTTTCTTTCTTTACAGATAAATTACCCCTTGTATGTTTAAATTGTAAAGAGGTTGGACACTTTGTTGCAAGATTTCCAAACCGACAAAAAGATGACAGAGGAAACGATAGATCATTTGAGAAGAATTTTTACAAAGGTGAAAATAGAGAATACTGGAGCAACTGACAATCTGACAAGAGAGATACCTGAGACTACAAGGACAAAGGGAAGAGAGCATGTTACCTAGCTGAGAGAAAAACTAATGAGACTGAAACCGAATCAAAAGAAGACATCAAGATGGTATTTGTAGCCATGAAGGATGGTTCAGATGAAGATGAAGAAAGGTATGTAGAAACTGCACTCATATCTAAAGTTAGTAAAAATTATGTCTGGATCATAGATAGTGGTTGCACTCACCATATGACCGGTGATAAACAAAAGTTTGAGACTTTTGAATACTATAATGGTGGTTCAGTAAGAATGGGAAATGATACACCTTGTCTAGTTGAAGGTAAAGGAACCATAATGTTGAATAACCTGATAAAATGTGAAAATGCTTATTGGGTTAAAGGACTGAATTACAATATGTTAAGTGTTTCTTAGTTGAACAATTCAGGTCACAAAGTAGCATTTGAAAATAAGAAGGCAAAGATCTTCAATGAATCAGGAAGGTTGATTGGTATCGGTGAGAAGACAAAAGGTAACCTTTTCTATCTTGATGACACTAACACCACTTGTTTGATGGCTAGAAATGAAGACTTATGGTTGTGGCACAAAAGATTGTTCCATGCAAACTTTGACAACATGATAAAGATAAGAAAAAAAAGGAATGTCAGAGGCTTACCGATGATGACTAAGCCTGAGCATATCATGTGCAAGAATTGTCAAAAAGGTAAGATGACAAAGTCTAGTTTCAAGAGAAAACCCCATACATATACTGCAATTCTAGAATTAGTCCATACAGATCTATGTGGACCAATGAGGACAAAGACTATGGAGATAAGTATTCCATTCTCTTTGTTGATGATTTTTCTAGAATGATGACAGTCATGTTTTTAAAAGATAAATCAGAAGCATTTAAGATGTTTAAATGGTACAAAGCAATGGTAGAAAAAAAAAGTGAAAAGAAATTGAAATGCTTAAGGTTGGATATTACTTTAGATGAATTCACTGACTATTGCAATGAGCATGGAATAAAAACATAGGTTTCTACACCAAGGATACCACAGAAAAATAGAATTGTTGAGAGGAGAAATAGATCAATTGTTGACTATGCAAGGACATTGATGATTGAGAAAAGCATTATTCAAACTTTTTGGAGGGAAGCTGTCAGTACTGTTATCTGCATACTAAACATAGTACAATTGAAGGACACAAAGAAGACACCTTATGAGATTTGGTATGGTCATACACTCAATGTAAGTTACTTCAGAATCTTTGGTAGTCAATGTTATATATTGAAGGATGATAGAAATGGAAAACTTGACTACAGAAGTGAAGAGGGTATCTTTCTAGGGTACTCAACCAAAAGCAAGGCTTATAAATGTCTAAACAAGTCATCTAAAAAAATCATTGAAAGTGCAAATGTGAAAATAGATGAATTTGTAGAAAAGAATGATAAAGAAAGCAAAAAGGAACCAGAGGAATACAATAGGTTTTTTTTATATAGAACCTGAAACTTTACCCGAGCAACAGTGTGTCACTCCTGAGAATCAAAACATTGCACCCAAGCATTAGACTGCAATTATCGACGATCAGGATAATACTCAAGATGATGTTCTGAACAATGGAGATGAAAATGAAGGTGAAGAAGATAATCAGAATGATGAACATAGAGCTGAACTGAAACTTGCCAAGTATGTTAGAAGAAATCATCCACAAGATCAAATCATAGGAGACAAGAAGGATGGAACAAGAACAATAAGTAAGTCACTAAACATAAGATGTTTACTTTAAGATTTTGAGCCTAAATCTATTTAAAATGCACTTAAGAATGAAGAATGGGTCAGTGTTATGAATGAAGAAATAGAAAAGATTGAGAAGAACAATACATGGACACTAGTACCGAGACTAGATGACAAGAATGTAATCAGTACCAAATGGATATTCACAAACAAGCTGAATGAGAATGGAGAAGTCACTAGAAACAAAGCAAGATTAGTATGCAAGGGATATTCACAAGAGGAAGGTATTGACTATGGTGAAACCTTTTCACCCGTTGCTAGACTAGAAGGAGTTAGAATCTTACTTTATTATGATGCATACAAAGGATTCAAGGTATACCAAATGGATGTCAAATCTGCATTCCTAAATGGAATACTTGAAGAAGATGTGTACATTAAACAACTAGAAGGGTTTGTTAATCCAGACAAAAGAAACATAGTATGTAGATTAAAAAAATCCTTGTATGGATTAAAACAAGAACCTAGAGCCTGGTATGAAATACTTCACTCATATCTCATTAGCATAAAGTTTGTTAGAACAAGTGAAAATAGTAATTTGTACTTAAAATAAGATACCGATGGTAATATTCTGAATGCTGAAATTTTTGTTGATGATATCATTTTTGGAGGGAATGAATTTTTATGCAAATCCTTTGCTAATGAAATGAGAAAGGAATTTGAAATTTCTATGTTTGGGGAGATCAAATTATTTCTTGTTCTACAAATTCTTCAACAAAATGCAGGCATTTACATCACTCAATCAAAATACATCAAGGAAGTGCTAAAGATATTCAAAATGGAAGATTCAAAACTAGTTGGAACACCGATGGCTACTGGATGCAAGCTAACAAAGGAAGACAAGATAAATGAGGTAAATCAGACCTTATATAGATCAATGATTAGCAAACTGATGTATGTTGTTCACACCAAACCAGATATAGCACATGTAGTGGGGATAGTTGCAAGACTCTCTACGAATCCCAAAGAATCACATATGACTATTGTCAAAAGAATTCTAAGATATCTGAAGAATGCTGAAGACTATAGAATATGGTACAAAACAGAAGGAAAATTTGAGCTACAATTCTATACAGATGTTGATTGGGCTAGAAACATTGATGACTGAAAGAGCACAACTAGAGGAGCATTCTTCATTGGTGACAGACTTATCACATGGATAAGAAAGAAGCAAGGATGCATCTCTCAGTCTACAATAGAATCAGATTATGTGGTTGTTTCTACAAATTGCTCTAATATTGCATGGATCAAACAATTGCTGGAAGGTATGAATATGAAAATATTTGAGTCAGTAATTATCTATTGTGATAATACCAGTGCAATAAACATTTCTAAGAATCTAGTCATGCATGCTAAGACAAAGCATATTGCTATCAAGTATCACTATCTAAGAGAACAAGTGCAAGCAAAAGAAGTGACACTAGAATATGTGCAATCAAAGGAACAAATAGCTGATATATTCAATAAGCCATTACCAAATGATACATTTGAGTATCTAAGACAGAGACTAGGGGTTCAACCCTTGTCTATCAGTCAATAATCTAACTAGGAGTTTGCATCAGCCTATACCACATCTAAAGATCATTCATGTTGATGCAAACACTGCAATGGACAACAACAGATACATCTGTACACATCAAGGTACAAATCTGCACTAAAAGTCAAACATTGTATTGCTAATGGATAGGGAGATTCAAGGAGTATATTATGCAAAGGGATGGAAGATGATATAGATGATAAGGAGAAGTATTTTTGTTTGGCATTGTTTTCAAAGGGAGAGAAATATATCATTATCATACAAAAAAGAAGAATTACCATTAGGGAGAGAAATATCTCATACAAAAGGGAGAATTTCCATCAAGGAGAGATGATCTCATTATCAAAAGGAGTGATATGACAAAAGGAGATATTATATCGTTATCCATGAAGAGAAGTTCCTGAGAATCAAAAATGAAGAGTTAATCAATATTATAAGGGAGAGAAATTGATTACACCTGAAATATCCATCTAAGGGAGAGAAGTAACAAAGGGAGAGACTTCAAACAAAGAGAGATAATGTTGTCAAAATAAAAATAGATTACCAAGAAGAAGAACAGTCAAGGAAGAGCACATATCAGAAAAAAGATATCTGATGATACATCTATCCAGTGAAGGGATTAAAGATTGAAGATAACCACTCTGCAAGAAACAAATCTAAGCTATTTTGAGCTTACTGAGAACCATACATTTGTAATAGTTACATTAGAAAAGCTTGATGAAACTATATATTTCATATTGTATTAGTGATAGTATAGTATGATAATATAGTATATTTCCATCAATGTCAAAGGGAGAGATTGATGACATGTAACTGATTGCATGTTTGTAGATGTTAAGTTGATCACCAAAATGCAGAAGGATAATGCAAGACATTAAATCAATTAATGGATTGTGTTGTCATTGATTTCAACTTGATATAATCTAAATGGTGATAATCAAAGTGTCAAAGACTTCAGAGGATCAGAGAGATACAGATTATGCTTTTAGTAATGCATAAAAGATAAACATTCACATTGTGAATACAAACATCGATGGTCAGTGGAACCCGATGGATAAAGATCACCGACAGTCAAGTCACAGTGATGCCTGAGCAAGAAAATTGATGAGCAATACCGACAAGAAGAATCACAAGCAAACCCGACGGCTAAAAACATAGTGTAAACCAATGAAGAAGCCCGAGGGAAGTTAAGTGTTGATCGACACTATTAGAGAGTTAAAACTAAAAATAACTGGAGTTCACAAATGACAAAATATCTAGCTGGTAGAGCTAAATATAGACTTAACTAGTTTTTATCATTGTTTTCATCGACAAGATAAGCCAGAGATAAGTAATTGATTTAAAGTTGATTTGTCCAGTTGGAAAGAAGATCTCAGCGAGATAAAACAAGAGTTTTCTTTTAAATCTAATAGGTGAGAATTGTGGATCACACCAAGATCAATAAAATCAAGAACCTAACAATGGTGATATCATGTCTATAAAGAGACAAATCAATTCATTACGAATTGGTGTGGGGAGGAAAAAAAGAGAGGATGCTAAAGAGAAACTAATGAAGAGAAACTTCATACAGTGTTGATCAACAAGCTTAGGAAAGAGCTAAAGAATTCTGCAGACACTGATCAACAAAGCATAGCATCACCGAGTAGAATAAAAGTGGAGCAAAAGTATAAACAAATTTATATTGATTAGAGTATTTTATGAGATTACAATAGATCTGAAAATATGCAAGTATAGTTGTATATGTGAACAGATCATACTATTTTAGTTTAACCATTGATTCAAGAAGTCTCTTAACCGAGCGGGATTTAAAGATCCCTTCTATATTGAGATACATCCAATGGAGTATCAAAAAGTTTATTCATGAAGATAGCATGAGATGCCAGATACCTATTGACAGGCCAAGTGAGTGTTTGATCAAGGATGGTAGCATAAAGATGCCCGATATTGAGTGAAAAACTAAAATTTCAAATCCTCTAACAAGGTCACACCTAACAGTGTGTTTGTAACCTTTAACAGGGTTGTTTCTTCACCGAGCTCACTTTAGAAGAGTGAAAATTTTGGGTTACCGATCCCAAGTGGTTTTTTCCTTAATAGGGTTTCCATGTTAAAAATACATGTTTCAATGTGTCTATGAGTCATTAATTTAGTGTTTTTCATTTCACATAACTTAATTGGATTGATTGGTATACTCTAGATAATTTACTATTTGTGGATAAATTAATAGGCTGCTTTTTAGTAAACACACAATAGAAGGTTTTACAAAGAATTCTGATCAGTTGTAGTTTGATAAAAGTATTTGGAGGCATTCATCTTATAGGACTGAAGATAACTAGAGGTATAATTTTGTGGTACTAAGTTTTAATGGTTGATTATTGGAATATTTTTGAGGCCACTGATTCACCCTCCCCTCTTAGTTATTACTAACAATACCTTCTAATTGGATATAATTAGGTCTTAAAGGGTCTAATTGGATCTAATTAGGTCCTAAAGGGTCTAATTGGATCTAAGCGGGTCCTATTGCTAATATTAGGAACTATTAGGTCTATTACTCATATTAGGTATTAATTAGTCATATTAAAGGTATAATTAGGTCTTAAATTATTTATGCACTGATTATTCTTGAGTATTTGGTCTTAAGGGGTACTCTTACGTCTTATTACTAAATTAAAAAATACATCATAATTTAGTTCCTATTAGTTTTGTACTATTACTCATATTAGGTCTTATTAGGTCCTAATAGATATCTAATTAGGTCTTAGGGCTAATTAGGTCATAATTAGGTCTTAGGTCTAATTAGGTAGGGTTTCTAGGGTTTAGGGTTTAGGGTCTTAGGTCTAATTAGGTAGGGTTTAGGGTTTAAGGTTTAAGGTTTAGGGTCTTAGGTCTAATTAGGTAGGGTTTAGGGTCTTAGGTATAATTATGTCCTAATAGGTCTAAGTGTTTGAAATACAATATTGGGAAAGCAAGATACTGAGAGGGGGGGTGAATCAGATCTTGAACTTTAATCACTTTAAAACAAAATGATCCACAATCATATAAATATGTAATCAATCTAACATCTAGTAGCATCCATGACAATAAATGAATAACACAATACATAGAATTTGGTAACCTAGAAACCCAAATAGGTAAAACTAGGGTGGGGATGACACCCAAAAATTATTCACTACTGCAGCAATAAAGTGTGCCTATTAGGGCTACAAAATTTTGATTACAATATGCAATCTACCTAGTTAAAGGTCTACCTAGTTAAGAGCTTTAGATCATTACAATCTACCTTGTGAAAGGATTTCAACTTACAATAAAGTAAGCACTCTACTAAGAGATTTAGAAAGGTTTGCTAGAACCACTTTGTTAAGAGATTTCACCTGATACACTTGTTAGAATGTCCCAAGATATGATCCTTCAATATGCACTCTGCTACTGATAACAAATCTCCTCTTTATAATACTTTTTCTGATCTTCTAATCTGATATGTCCTTACTCTGCTGCTCACTGCTCTTTTACTCTCATAGATCTATGCTTCTTGTAAAAAAAACCCTTCACACTTCTCATGTATGTATGCACCTGCTCTCTGTGCTCTCAAATTGCTCACATATAATTAGGGTAAGAAGCAATCTTATTATACACTTCAAATCTGGCGAATAGATCTAGATCAACGATCAAAAATAAAACTTATGCCTCCTAGGCATTCCAATTTTCTAATTGGCTTCATGCCATGCATAGGATAAAATAATTAAATGTGTAATTAAATCCATAGAGAATATTAAAGGCTTCACATATGTCATCCCAAAACATATTACCTTAAATTTTGTGTCATATCTGACATGTATATAAAACTGTCTTTCTCGGCACTTAAGTCTCTGGCGCTTGGCACTAAATTTTTGGATAGCTTGGCATCTATGATCTATTCTTCTTGGCAAAAATTTTTTGGGTAGCTTGGCCTATACTTTTTTTGCTCAACCACAGTGGTAGCCAACCAAAACTACCTGAATAAATGACTAAGTGTGGACACTAAATGATCAACAAAAACTTAGAGATTAACAATCTCCCCCTTTGATATTTAGTGGCAAAAAATTATCATCTCTTTTACATCCAAAAAACTACCTAAGGACATATAGTACTCCCCCTTTGATTATACTTCATACTATACATGCCTTTAGTAAAAAATATATTAATATTTGGCTCATCTATTCCTTCCTTTCCTGATTCCCCCTTGTTTTTGTCACTAATAGCTGGAGGGGATAGGTTGTACTTATCCTAAAAATGTTTATGAAGTTGAAGAATTAATGCAAAGGAAGTGTCCCAACTATCTTTAACAAACTTCATAATTCCCAACTCAACTTCTAGTTCAAGTGCAAGAATTACCAAAATTTATGTAGTAGAGAGATGAGAGTCTCCCTTTATCAATTCTCTGGTAGCTATGAGTTCTTTCTACATAACCTCCAAATGAGGTATCTGATTAGACTGAATTGTAATCAATTTTTCCCTGATTCGGCCATCTTCAACCATAATCTCGGCTAACCTCCTTTGTGTATTAGTTAACTTATTGAAATGAATGGAGCTAGAGCTAGCCTCCATTCTCAGTGAACTTGTAGTTGACTTCATATCTAGTTGCAATTTCTCAATTAATTGCTGATTTTATTTGGTGAAGAAAGATTAATCACATAGTATTTTGTACAAAGAAAATACATTGTTTGCAACTCCTAGGATTTCAATGAGAGAGGAAAGTTCAACCTGTTGTGTAGCTATCTTTTTAGATATCTTATCCAGTACTTTGTTCTTGAACTTTCTCTCAGACCATTGCAATAGTTTGTCATTTTCCTCTATATTATCATCAGTCACCTTTTGTACAATGTGAACTAGCTATTCTAGTATAGGTGCCTAGTCATTTACATCATCCATATCAAAAGCATTTACAAAAATATCTTTGATGTCATGCAGAACTTGCTTCTGCTTCTATTCTCTCTTCATTTCTTTTCATCTCTTCTTCCTCTTCAAAAGTTCTTGAAGGGTTTGAATCTACTCGTATGAAAAATTATCAGGATCCCATTTAGGAATCATAATTACTTCATCTAATGTGACATTTAGTCCTGGTGACTTCTTCTTATGTAGCTTCCTCCTTTTGGTCTTAGGTGAGCTGTCAATTGGCTCTGTTTCAATGATTTCCTTTCCTTTGTTAGTAAGCAATTCAGTTGTTGCCTTCATCTTAATAGAGATTTCCTACTAGTCAGGTACATTCCCTATTTTGGGTCTAGTGGGTGTAGATGAAGTAGAGTGTGGTAGGTTTACCAACACTTTTATAGCCTCTTGTTCTTTAGGCTTGTCTCCAGTTGCTTCCATTTTGTCTCCATTATTTAATAATGTTCAAGCAACCTCTAGAATAGGTGGATTTTTAGTATTTACCTCTTGATCTTCTGGTTTCTCTTTCTCAGCTCCTTCTTCTTCATTTATCTCTTCATCGACCTCAGTAGCCTTGATAGGCAATTAGATAGTTGTGTCTGTCGACTCATCCTGATCCTTGGCATCCACATTGCTAACATTGTCTTGTGTGGTGTCAATGGGTCTATCCATTGTCAAGTTTATAAATTTCTCATCACCTATTTCCTTTTGTGTTTCAGTTTATGTTGATGTTTGATTAGTGGTGATTTGCTCAGAAGTTCCTTCATCTATTTTCTTCTCTTTTGGAACTGCCAACCCAAAAATCTCTTTCCAAATCCGAGTACTTTGTTGTACTACTCCTTCAATATCATTCTTCAAAATAGCATAAGCTCTATATTTGGGTACAAACTTTTATTTATATTGATCAAAAAAAAATTCTTTCTGTTTCTTTGTCAATTGTGGGATGACTCTATCCAAAGTTGCTTCCCTAATTTGCCTTTCAGTCATCAATACAAATTTCCATTTACTAGATAAGAAATCATAAAGTTCTACAGGGACATTATTCCTTTTCTCTATAGGTGTCAATTGGAATGTACTCATCATGTCTAATAGAGCTTCTTTTAACTTGACTTTATTCACTATACTTTGCTTTTCATACTTGATAAATTTAAATCCAGATAACCTAGTTTAACTTCTAATGTTCTTGCATACCTCATCAATATCTATAGGATGTTTGAATGATTTTGTAGGTATGTTTCTCAGCACATCAATTTTTGTTTCTTCATCTTCTTCATCACTCAAAATTAATCTCCTTTTCCTTGGTCTTTTGGCAGAACTGCTCAGTACAACTTTGGTTTTGACTTGTTTCTTTTTCCCTGAGCTGCTCTCAGCAACATTCTTCCTTGTGTAGACTGATGTTCTCACCACAAGAGGTGAAATAGCTGATTCTTTGGTCCTTGGTCTATTTACAATAGGAAGGGTAGCCTGAGGTTTAACTTTTCTTGCTTTGGTTGCCTTGGCAACCATTGGTTATTTCCCTTTCCCTTTAACAACTACATCCTCTTCAGACTCAACTTCTTATTCTTCTTCACTAGGTATGTCTTCTCCTTATCCATTAGTTAAGTGTAGAGGATCATCCTCTACTTCCTCATCACTTGCAATGCCAACCATCTTTTTCAAATTCTTGACAATCTTTTTCCTCTTTCTTTCCATGGTGCCAGCCTTTAGGTTCATAGAAATTTTGGCCTTGGCTTCTTCATAATTACCAAAACATTCAGCATTACTGTCAATTTCCTCTGCTAGTAGTGTTTTGATTGCTACAGATGTTTCATCTATGTTTACTTCATAAGGTAATGGCCTTAGCCATGATACCCTAGGTACTACAGCCTGAACATAAGTGTAATATGTGTCAACTAGAAAACACACATCCTCATAATGTTGTTCCACTAATGATTTAGGAGTTCTTCTTCTTAGTATCATACTTTTCTTGAACTCCACAAAGCATGTTCCCATCACATTATCAAAATTATCACCTAACTGTTGAATCAGTACATTTATCTACCGGGTGATAGGTCTATCTATTTTACATACTATGTTTTCATAGGTAGGAAAAGTCTTTTGAACATAGAAAAATATGCATACAAGTAAGGATCCAAACTTACACACAGAATTCTTTGATTTCCTGATTGATGCAAGGTTCTTAGCAAGCTATGTTAGCTATAGCTCGGCCAAGTCGTATGTGTGTTCCTTCTTGATGATCTTCCATGCTTGGTGTTAGCTCTTTTTCTTGCACCACAACCTTAAAATGATAGTATAGTGATTATACTTGAATGCAAACTCCCTTTTGACAAGAGAAAGGCTAATTGCTGACATATTTGATAACACTGGGGATACCTATTATCACCTCCTTCATTTTTGAGTTCCACAGACTCAGGAAGGTATTACCTATTGACAGATTGTTGATTCTTTAGCCTATGTATTTGGTGGACTAATTCATTCACTGGTTACTTACTTCAGACCTCACTATAATAACTTATAAAGTACCTTGGAGATTGCAATAATTAGTTTGAAACAAAGTACTACAAGCTAGGCTATGGTCTTAATAACATAAACCAACGAGACAAGGACTTTCATCCTTCTTCCTTTTATTTTAGGAGGGGCAACCTAATGATTTAATCTTTAAGAAATCAACAAACTTAAACTATAATCACTATGAGTTACAATTTATTTTACACATATATTCTGAAAGTAATTGATTTTGAATAGTATTGAATATTTGGATGATGATAGACTACCAAACAAGTTCCTAGACCAATGCCTATCCTTGGGCTTATAGAATCAATAAAAATCCACAAAAATATAAAAATAGAATACTGTAAGATGCCTTAAAACCTACATGCAACACAGATAAGATACCTTGCAAACTATCCTATCACTTCTATAACATTGTATCAAATCCTTAGATATTTTTATGCTCCCTGAAACTACTCACAAAACTTAGTTCTTCCCTTGAAAGAAACTTGAAAGCAATTAGATAGCTACCTTGTAACCAATATGCCTAAAATGCCTTGTAGATTAAACATAAAAGAGCATACACAATAAATAAAGAGACAACAATAATATAGAGTAAAGTTGCATTGTATTTTATTCATATATTTCTACTTCAGTACATAGAAAGCTCAAAAAGCTCAAAGACACAGACTGAAATTTAGAAAGTCTAGTTTGCCAATATATTTCACTCTTTTAACTATTACAATTTTGATCTATTTATAGGTCCTTAACCATCTTGGAATCCTTAAAATTAGGATGCAAAAAGCTTCGGATGGTTTAAGGAACCTAACCCTAAAAAGTACAGAAAAGATAAGAAATGAGAATGTATAAGCGGTGGGAAGACAAAAATAGGGGATGAGATCTAATCTTCTTTGTCTTCATCTGGATTATGGCACCTTTGTCTGACAATGTTTAGGATAGCATAAAATATTTATATTGAGATCAAGTGACTACCATTTCAGGCTAACCCACACTTGTCTTTGATAATAACTAACCTCCCTATGCTTAATGATCAAGCGCCAAGTGTTCCTCTTTACTCCTCATCCAGGATCTCCTCGTCCATTACCGCAGGATTTTTCTTCTTTAGTTTGGTCATCATATCCCAAGCTGTTCCCTCATCCTCTATAGGCCATTTAAAACTCTATATACTCTGCAGTTTCCGCTTCTGTCTCTCCCATCTGACATCAGTGATGCTTTTGACATAAATTAAAAACTAGTTTATGTCAGTCTCTGCCCTGAATGCTTCATCCAAAATCTTGTTAAAGCCATCTAAATCTAGATCAGATTCTATAATAAATGCCTCATTGCTTGGCATGCTACTCTCAAACTCACTTCTCCAGGCCTCCAAGGCCTTGACCTGATCATCTTCTCCTTTTAAAGGAGGAACAAACCTATTGAAATCTGGTGAGAATAGGCTTATCTTAGCCTCTATCTGATTGAGTTTTCCCTTAAAGAAAGATAAAGAGACATTTACTTTTCTTATCTCATCCTCTACCTCTGTAACAATGTCCAGTAAATGTGACCTATGCTACTGCAAAGAGGCAAGTTTCTCAAATATTTGCACCCTAGGAGACCAAGTGACAAAATAAGGGTTCAAAACTAAAATATACCCTATTGCTTCAGCATGTAATGTGGGTACTTTGTTATAAACATTAAGGATGATATCTATTTTATCTTTTAGTATATCTATCCTATGCTGAAGAATGCTTCTTAATGAAATAATGGCCACCTCATTATTCTTTTTGGCCACATCCTCAATTTCAACCACTTCCTTTGCTTCAACTTTTTACTCTATTTGCAAAGACTGCACTTAGGGCACATATACCACTTTGGGTTTCTCTTGTAATTGCTTTGTCATCTTAGAAATTACCATGTCCTATTGATGTAACTTTATATGACATAATTCCCTATCCTTTGCTAGGGCACTAGCCTCCTTAATCAAGACACCACACTTTTCAGACAACTTCTTTGTCTTATCCTCATTCAAGTGTGTCCAATGTGTCATGATCTGGGAAATCTCAAGATCTCCAGTATTTTGTACTATCCACACCATTTGATTTCCAATCATGATCTCCTAAATATTTACAAGTTGAGGCTTCTGGTCTTTTGGACATACATTCCACATGGAAAATGCTTGTGATTTTGGACTGTATCCAAACCCTTTAATCATGTCACCCATCTGGATCTCACTTGCCATCTTAAGATCTGGTTTTTTTCTAATTTGATCAAATATGAATGTTGACGCTAAATCCCAGCCCTCAGCAAGAAAAATTCCACTATTTAAAACCATCTTTCTAGCCTCATTAGGAGAGACATCTTCACTGTTAGGGTCATAGGTTTGCAGAGCTAGCAGAGCCTCATTTGTCACTGCCTCTTCACCATCTAACTTTAGTTGTTCTCTGACTTTCTCCTTTTTGTGACATCTTAAGAAGTCTTTAAACTCATCAATTTTTATAAAATTTTCATCACTCAAAAACTGTTGTTGGTGAAGTAGCCTTTCATCAATACATGCCCTAAGAGGCAATTCTATGTTCTCTTCTTCATCATGCTATTTTTTCTTTCCTTTTCTAATTTATTTTCTCAAATCGTGGTCATACAATCTGTTCCCAGGAATAAGAGCAGTTATCCTATCTCCTTTTTTCTCCTTTCTTGTATAAGAGGTTTGACCAGGGCCAACTTTTTGCCTCTTGGTGGTAGGCTCCTCTATATCATCTGGTTGGGAAACCTCAATTAGGTCTATGATAAGCCCTTGTTCTCCTTGTATCTGAGATTCCTCTGCAACATTTTGTTATGGTTGATCAATTTGAGGTGGATGGACATATTCTCCATCACACTCACTCTCATATTTAGACTCTAAATATTCAAACTCTTTTCCCCCTTTCTTCACATCTAAAACCCTATGTAATTGCTCACAGAGTGTGTAAAAGTTATCAATCATAGCTTTGATTTTATCAAAATAGGGTAGGTCAGGGTAAAAACCTCCAAATGATAATCCATTTCTTTTTATTTGCTTCTCTAAATTTAGTAGCTCCTGAATTCTCTCCCTTCTAGTTCTGACCTCATCTTCATCAAGGATATTCCTTGTGGCATCCTCCTCCACACAAAGACCATGTACATTTGTGTTCGGTATGGTAGGAGTTAAGAGCTTCCTAGCTCCTGCAAAATAAATCCTTCTGGATCAATGTATCTATATAATGTTGCTCCCATCTTGTAGCTTTCCAACCATGTGCTCACTAAATCAATAGCACCCTTACCAATTGTAAACTAAATTTTTTTGAATTGCCTAGGGGTTAATGTCCCCTTCCTATGTGGTGCAAAGTGCTCATTATTTGTCAACAATAGCTGCCAGATGAACTCCATAGCTACAACTCTAGATGACACATGATATGGTAGGACATGAGGAGGATGTGTGCATCCATATACCCTGATCATAGTAAAATTATCTTTTGAAATGAAGTCTCCCCAGTTATGGTCACCTTCTCATTTATCAACATACTCACAAGGTCTCAACAACTGCATCACCTTCACTGGGAGCCTAGTATTTCTAATACACATACTCTGCATCAAGGGATATACAATCCAGTTGTCAAATCCACAAAAGTCACAATCCTTGGATGTATAATTCCATATCCTAATCCAAAACTGAATAGGATTGGGCCGGTCCTGAAAAATCCTCTGAGGGTTCAAGTCCTTCACATTCATGATCCCATAATTGAAATGCAATTACAAATGCATCAAGATAGAATAATGTGAAAACATAGGACCCTTCTCCTTAGGATTTTTCTCCTTCTTCTGCACACGTACAAACCCCTCATGCATTTTATCAATGATATACTATATATAGTCGTAACTAGTGCTAGACAAATCTTGAGACAAATCTTCTCTCAGGACTACCTACTCTTCTCTTTGTACTGCTAACAATTCAAGAACCTTGAAAACTAGAAAATCACCCTGAAATTGATGTATTTCTACTTTATGGACACAAAAAACCTAGCAATTCTTCGCTCTAAAATTTTGGATGTATGATAAATGAAAATGAACCTGCAGTCATCTCTTTATGGTAACTTTTCAAAGTACTTAGCTCATCATTGAAGAAACAATAAATTTTGCCTTCAAGTTAACATGCTGTGGAATTAATTGAAATCCTAGCCGTAGCTCATGAATGTGACAGGAAATCAAATTCATATGAGTGCATTTCTAGAAAAACCTTTATAAAATTTGAACAGAATGACATGTCTTCACATGATTGGTTCTTCACCAGACATCTCAGCTACCCTTTTCATATAGTAATTAATCTCCTAGATTTTCATTGGACGATGAATCTCTATATTGTCATGTCAGCAACTACCACCTTTTATCACTTTTCATATTTAGTGACCACACGAATGTGCATTATCTATTTGTCACTGATCAAATCTCTTAACTCTGAATTCTTCTGGAGATCCAGTGACTGTATAATTTTCTTCACTTAACTTAACCATGATTAACTTCTAGCGATCATGTGACTAAAAGAATCCAAGTCGCCAGATCAAATTCCAAACCTAAATTTTATTCAGACACCCTGCGACCAAGGTTTCTTTTCATCTATTAAACTCTTATCGCTAAGTCTCTGAATATTTGTTTTAATTTACGAGACCCCGTGACCAACCTTAGTCGCCCAAAAGCTGATTAAAATTGCTCTTTAATATTTCTTTCAGAGAATATGCAACATAGCCCATGAAAACTTATCTTTTAATTTTAATTTGGAGACTATGTGACTAAAGAAAATCTCACTATCACAAGAAATTTTTACTCTTATGCAAATTTGATAGAGACTCAGCAACCACCATTGATCTTTTTCCATTCTGCATCTAACGGCTCTGCTAAGTCACTGATAATATTTTGAAAACCTTAAATCATTTGGAGACCACACAACAAAATTAAAATACATAGCCTTACACCCTTTATTCTCTTAATGGCCAAATGATATTTTCCTTTTGGGAGACCACACGACTAACCATTATTCTATTTACAATGGACATTTGTCTCATCCTAACTATTTGTCTCCAAATCACTGAAGAAATGCTGACTTATCATTCTTAACCAGTGACTACCTGACCACCATATATTTTATTCAACTTGTGGTTTGTCGCCAAGTCTCAGAATCTTTTACTTAACTAACTTTTTAATTGGAGACTTAGCGACAGAAGAATTTAATTTGTCACTAACTGTGTTCTGATCTAGAGACCCCATGACTGAGTTAATCACCACGTCTCATGATAATTTGTTAACTGCAAGATATATTACGTGACACCACGACTTAACTGCTTGTCTTCATATTTCCGGATGATGTATTTCTCCATTGGGAGACTTCACGACTGAAGGATTTCACTAAGTCACATAACTTACAAAGAATATTCCCTTTCCTTTTGAGACATCCTGACAATAGTTAATCGCCAAGTCTCATGACAAAAAGGAATATGCTTTTAGGATTAAGCGACTAGGCAACCTTTGAAAAAGGCACATGACTTTTATAACTTAAGTTTCTCAAAAAGGTAGTGCAAAAATAGAAACTAGATTGAAATTTTAGGGCTTTTTTCATTTTCACTTAGAAGACAACTCAGGATTTTGTGTTTTTCACTATTCATGTGGATTTTGACCTAAAAACATAGAATTTCCATAGGGATACTTCAAAATGGGATAGACCTAATTTTAGATAGAAATTGGCATGATGACAACAAAATTTTAGGGAAAACCAACAAAACTAGGAATACAACCAATAGTGGCTCTACCTAAGGATTGACTAAACATAGTTTATGGCAAAGAACCACAGAATCTCTGGTTGCAGACCTTAAAAAAAATGAAGAGGACACCAACTAACCTAAAATAGAAGGGAAACTATTTACAGTATTTACATAAATGCAGGAAAGTATTCACACTATGATACATGATTGCTTGTGCATGAACTTTGATTTTTAGTTGAAAAAGGGCTTCAGGAATTGCCCATGCATAGGCAACTCAAAATCTTCTCCAACCATGTTCTGCAATAAATAAGAGTCTTTTCCTAAGTTCCGTGAGACAATAAATGGTCCTAGCCATAAAGACTCAAATTTCTTGTGTTTTCCTTTATCTTCTGCTCTTGCATTCCACTAGAGAACCAGGTCGCCAGATTGAAACTTTCTTTCAGTAGCCCTTTTATCAAAAATGTACTTCATCTTCTATTGCAACCTTAGGTTTTCCTTTTGGCTATTTCTTATTTCTTCATCCAACTCTATCAACTGAGTCATCCTATTCTACATATTGTCAGAAATATCTAAATGTTCCTCTTGTATAAACTGATATACTGATAATAAATTGTTAATAGGCAATTTTTCTTGTAGATCATACACCAGCTCAAATGGAGACTTACCACTTGCTTTTTTAACTATTATTCTGTCAGCCCAAAGTGCTAGCTTCAACTTAGTATTCCATGCTCTTTTATTCTTTTCAAGAGTTATTTTTAGTATTTTCAATATACTCTTATTTCTAGACTCAGCTTGTCCATTGGTTTATGGATGATATGGAGATGAATATGATATTGTAATCCCATATTTTTCATAGAAATCTATCATTTCTTCTGATCTAAAACTCATGGCATTATCCATTACTAACTTAGCAGGTACACCAAATCTAGTTATAATATTCTCCATTAGAAATTTAATGACTACCCTGCTTGTTTCTTTCTTTGTAGGGATAGCTTCAATCCACTTGATAAAATAATCTATGGAAACTAATATCCAACTGTGTCCTCCACTAGCTTTCTCCTGGAATTCACCAATAAAATCAATTCCCCACATAGTAAAAGGAGCCTTAGTACTTACTGGGTTTAGAAACAGAGCACCTAAAAATTTCAGCTTGTTTGAGAACCTTTGACAAGGCTCCCATTTCCTAAAATATTCATAGGTATCTTTGAATAAAGTGGGCCAATAGTACCCAGCCCTTAAAATCTTGTGGGTAGTAGTTTTAGTAGAAAAATGACCCCCACATTCTCCTGCATGGATTTCACATAAAACTCTTTCACCTTGGTATTTATCAGGACATAACAGTAATACACCATTCTTATCCTTCCAATACAAGTCACCTTGAATCAAAATGAATTTTTGACTTTGCAATCTCAGACTTCTTTTCTGACTTTCTAACATATGATCAAGACATTTGGCATTTTTGAGAAAAAACATAATATTAGTATAGAATGGTTGTCTCTCTATGCTTGTACTAGTTTGATCATGTATATCTGTCTGATTTATTTGTACTAGATCCAATTTTTCTTCTGTCATGAGCTTTTCCAAACCCTGTCCTCTTATTAACTTTTTAATATGGATCTCAAGGTTAAATTCTTGAATTATGGTGATCCATTTACACCTCTTACTAGTTACCTCTGACTTCGTAAGGATATCTTTCACTGCTGAATGGGGAACATATGCTTGTATTTTAGCATAAACCAAGTATGTCCTGAAATATTTCACAGCTTTTACCAAAGCATAAGCCTGCTTCTCCATTATTTCATAATTAAGTTCTACAGCTTGTAAGGATTTGCTGTAAAAAGCTATTGGATGTTCAAATCCTTATTATTCTTTCTGTAGCAAAATAGCAATAATTGTATGAAAATATGCAAATGAAAACAAAGAGAAAGGCTTAGTATAATCAAGAGACTTCAAAACTGAGCCTCTTGTACTACTTTTTTTATTTTCTCAAATGCCTGTTGAGCTTCTTCATTCCAAACAAATTTGACATCTTTCTTTAACAAATTTACAATAGGTTTAACAATCTCTGCAAAATTTACTATGAACCTTCTAAAAAAATTAATTTTTCCTAAGAAAGATTATACTCCTTTTAGGTTTTTTGGAGCAATCACCTTTTGAATTGCTTCCACTCTTTCAAGGTCTATTCTTATCCCTTCCTTAGACACTATATGTCCAAGCAACTTTCCCTCTTTTACTGCAAAATGACATTTCTTGGGATTCAGGGAGACACCATATTCCAATGCCTTATTGAAAATATTACCCAAGTGATCACATTGATCCATAGCTTTCTTAGAATATGTAGTCAAATCATCCTGATAAATGACCATGAATAAATCAATGAATACCTTAAAAGCAACATCCATGGCCCTTTGAAAAGTTGCCTCTACATTTATTAGTCCAAATGGCATTCTGATATAAACATAGGTTCCCTGTGGAGTGGTAAATGTAGTTTTGTATTGTTTTGATTCTTTAACTAGGACTTGGTTATAACCTGAGAAACCATCCATCATAGACATCAACTCACAACAAGTCACCTTGTGCAACATTGCTTCCGTATTAGGCAAGGAAAAATTATCTTTTAATGAAGCAATATTTAAATTTCTAAAATCCACACATAGTCTGATATCACCATTCTTCTTTATGACTAGTACTAAATTTGATACCCAAGTTGAATGTTTGATTTGCTGGATTATCCCAGCATCCTTTAGTTTCATCAATTCTTGTTGCATCTTAGGAGCCAACAAGGGGTTAATAGGCCTCTATTTTTTCCTAAATGGTTTCACATCTGACATTAATGGGATTTCATGTTGAAAAAGGTCCTCTCTATATGCTTTCAGATCCTCATATGACCAAGAAAAGACATCTTTATATTTTCTCAACAATTTGATCAAATTTACCCTTATATGAGAGTCTAAACCCTTTCCAATATAAACTATTTGAGGACTATTTTTAGATCCTAAATTTATTTCTTCCAAATTCTCAACCTTGGCATTGCTTAATTTTTATGAATCATTTTGTTGACTACTAAATAATGCTTCAAGTTCAACCAAACCCCTAGGAATCTGATTAGAACTTAACTGGACAACCTCATTTCCCAAAATGTAGTTTTTTCCATCATTACTTTATAGTAAAGTACTTGTACATTTTCAATCTATCATTCTTTACTGCATATTTGGATCTAACTTGAGCTACTACCAATTCAGAATCACCATAAACCTTTAAACATTTTATACCATGTTTGATAGCAATTTCAAGTCCCAGAAACAAAGCCTCATACTCAGTAGTATTATTTGTACATTGGAAGGCTAATAAAAATGAATATTTAAAAGTTGTACCTGATGGGGATACCAACAATACACCTACCCGTGATCCTTCTTTAGAGAAAGCCCCATCAAAGTACATTTTCCACAATCCATCTCCTTGCATAATCAACTCTCTATTTAGAGGATCAACCTCTTCATGCTGATAATAAAGTTCTTTTTTTTTGCATCTTGAAATTCTCCATATCCATATCAATGCAACAATTAATGTTAGTGTCTTCAAATCTTTCTATCATGTGAGGAGTTCTACTCTCCTTTAAGACCTTAACAAATTCTCTAGCAATGTTAAAAGTAGCATATCATAAATCACTTTGTATACTACCTCCCATTGAAGCACTCCACTTTCTTGATAGCAGCATGCCATAATGTGGTGGGATGTCAACCACAAGAACATTCATAGTCATTATTACATCAGGGAAGACTACTAATTTATAAGGCATTTCCTCAATGGTACCAATCACAAAGACCTCTATAGAGTCCATAGCTTGACATCTCCCATGAGGAGTATCAACGTGTAATCACATTGACCTCATGATTTCTACTGGAATAATAGTATTAGATGCTCTTGAATCAATCATACAATTTTTTAGCATCTTTCCATTAATTATCAATGAAAGAAAAAATGGGTCAACAACTTTTGGGGAAGAAGTTGTATTCAAGAAAATTTGAGGAATCTCATATGTTAACACCTCAACTTCCTTCCCTTTGTTAATTGGTTTCTTGCCAACATTCTCTGGACTTTGAACCTTTATTATGGGCACACTGTTCAACAATGACATTACCTTTTCCTTGTGTTCTTTAATCCTCATCATCTCTAGAAATGGCACTTTAACTGTCATTTGTGACAAATATTTAACCATATCTATTGGAGTATATTTCACATCTGAAGATTTTGATTTATCAATAGTGATATCACTTTCCTCAACATGCTCATTCAGAGCTGGTTCTTTTAACTTTTTGCTTTCCATCTTTTGAATGGGAGTATTTGTTTCTTGCCTTTTCAATTCTCCTTCTTGTACAACATTTGGTTCAAGGGCTTTTGTAATGATTTTGACCTTATGTTTATTTATATTTTCACTAGGTCCTTCCTTTTCTTGCACATACTTAGTGTCTATCTTATTTTATTTTATAAAGACACCTGATGGTTGACTACAAGTACTACCTACTACCCTGTTTCTCAAATGGTAAATACTTCTAGCCTTATTCACTAAATCTACAGTAATCCTAGCTTTCTCTTCATCTGAAGCTTTTCTAATAAGTGGAACATGTTAGGATTGCTAAACTGCAATCTTCCCAAGAACACCTGCATGCATAGCTATTACATAAACAGAAGACAGAAGAGAGAATAAAGCTACAGAGGCCAAAATGAGAGAGAAGAGATATCCATGTTGAAAAGAATAATTTCTATTAACAACAATATTGAATACAAAACTCTGTAAAGATAAAATAAGAGGTGAATCCTTATAAAGGAATCACGAAACCCTAAAAGGAAAACCCTAAGGTTAGCTGAAGCAAACTAGAGTGAATAGGGAAGTTACTAATTAGATCATAATGATTTAAATTAGTAACCCGACAGACTATTACTCTAACACCCCCCCTTAAGATAAGCTTAGGGAGAAGCCAAACCTAGGAAACTACTACAGAAAGCAGGAAAGATGGGTCCCGGCAACTAGGCCTGATCAGGTACCCAAAATATAAAGCAAACTAGATGAAGAAAACCTTCAATCTAGAGAAAAAGGTGTCCCAGAGAAAGGAACAAGAATGAGCAAGAAGCATCTCCGAAGCATGTCTGAAAACTCTGTCAGAAGATACTGCTGGAACCCCCA